>BLBF01016691.1:438-13959 GCA_015471245.1 Laticauda colubrina
TTGTATGTTTATTAACATACAGTAAAAATAACAGATACGCTTGTGCTATCAAGAATATAGTTTATTCCATTATAAGTTCATGGCATAGTCAAATAACAGTCCAATAGTCATGTATCAAGTAGTCAGTCCATTCAGGGATATTCAGGTAGCAAAGTCCATGTAGAATATCCTATGTCAGTTCACTTATAAATCAGTCCTTTGTTGTCTCTCCCGTTCGAGCTATGCAGTCTTGATTCCAAGCAGTAATCAGGGATCATCAAAGCCAGAGTGAGCAAGCTGTAGACTTGCTACTTTTATAGTGTTTTCATAACCACTCCCTTAATTACTATTCCACAGTTAAAGCTGCAGACACTTTAACATACACAACTATGATTCATAGTTATTATTTCACCTAAACCAGTTAGGGTAAACAATGTTATCCCAAACATTCTCCCCTTTTAAGTTAAATAAAAACTATGAATCATTTACATCTTTAAATTATATTTTTCACAACTCTCTTTAAACTTAATTGCTCCTTGAGCTTTTGTAAATTGGTCTGCAATGTTTTCTTCTGTCATGCAGTATTCCAATTTAATTAGTCCATTCTTCACTGATTCTCTTACATTAAAATATCTTAAATCAGTATGTTTTGATCTAGTTTTTACAGCAATACTAGTAGCTAACTTTATAGCTGCTTGGTTATCCTCATACACAATAATGGAATCTTTTACAGTTATACCCATGTCTAATAATAACTGTTTGTACAAAATCAAGTCAGTGCATAATAATGACAGACATGAAAATTCAGCTTCCATCGTGGATAAGCTAATATGCTGTTGTCTGATTGACCTCCATCCTATTAGTGTCTTACCAAATAATATAGCCATCCCAGATGTTGATTTTCTAGTGTTTATATCAGTTGCAAAACTTGCATCTGCATAGGCACTAAGACTCAAATCACCCTTTGGTTCTATATACAATGCATGGTTCATTGTTCCTTTAAGATATCTTAAAATTCTCTTTAATGATTGCCAATGACATTGTTTTGGATCTGAATTAAAACGTGCCAGCTGATTTACACTATAAGCTATATCTGGCCTTGACCAATTGCTTATATATGATAAGCTACCAATCAAAGATTGATATATGGACTTATAAAATTTGGGACTTTGATCATTAGTTTGGCAAACTTCCTGACTCATTGGAGTCTTTGCCAGTTTACAAAGTTCCATTTTAAACGTTTTAATTAATTGGCAAATTTTATCTTCTTGAGATATCTTAAAACCATTATTTGTTTTATTAATTGTCAATCCTAGATACCTTTTAATTTCACCTAAATGCTTTAATTTTATCTTTTTGGCTAATAATGATATAATCTCATTAGCTTCATTATTAGTCTTAGTTATCAAAGCAATATCATCTGTAAATAATAACAATAATGACACCGTTCCATTATTTTCGCTTTTAAACACACACGGATCTGCTAAACCAGATTTAAAACCTGTATTGTTTAACTCTTTTACAATATATTGGTTCCACTCAAACCCAGATTGTTTCAATCCGTAAAGACTCTTTTTGAGTTTCCAACAATCATTACTATTTACTTTATTGTCTTTTATACCAATTGGTTTTCTTAAATATATAGTGTGCTGCAATGGTGCATGTAGATAAGCAGTTTCTACATCTAAATGGTTAATGACATAGTTTTTCTTAGCTGCCCACACTAATGCTGCTCTTAAAGATGTTGCTTTAAGGCTTGGTGCAAAAACTTCATCATAATCAGATGCAGTTTGATTAAATCCTTGAGCTACTAACCTAGCTTTATGGGTAACAGTCCCATCATTTCCAGTTTTTACTTTAAATATCCATTTGCACCCAATGGATTTTTCTCCTGGAGGTAATTTGGCATCTTCATACATTTTCATTACCTTTAATTAATTTAGTTCTTTTTCCATTGCCTTTTGCCAATTCTCCTGATCCTTAGCAGGATACATCCTAAGTTCATCTACACTAGTTGGAACTTTAGTTACTTGGCAAACTATACTTGCTTGATACCTATCAGGTGTTCTAGTTACACGTGTAGTACGTCTAGGTATTATAGGACTTACAGGTGGACTTTCCTTTATTAATTGTTGTTGATTATGTAACTCTTCCTGATCAACTATTTCCTCTTGTTCTGGTCCTGTTTGCTCTTCGTGGACTTCTTCTTTAATTGGACTCTTCTTATAGCTAATCTGATCTTTCTGCCTTTTGTAGGGTTCAATAATTACTTCATTATTTAAATCTTGTTCTAATCTATTCCATCCTACATGTTCTAGGAATTTTGCACTAGCACTGGTGTAAACTCTAGATGTACCTGGTTCCCAGAATCTATAAGATCTATGATTAGATGTATATCCTACAAAAAATAATCTTTTAGCTCTATGTTGTCCTTTGTGTCTAAGTTGTGTAGGGATATGCACCCATGCTGGTGCTCCAAATGTGTGCATGTAACTTAAATCAGGTTTTGTACCATGCCACAGTGTGAATGGTAATTCACCTGTTGTTGAATTAACAACATTATTTAATATATGATTACCACACATTATTGCTTCTCCCCATAAATTGTCAGGTAATCCTGAATCAGACATCATAGTTTGTGCCATTGATTGTAATTTTTGGGCTCTTCTCTCTATAAAGGCATTATGTTGTGGCCTATATGGTGCAGACATTTTATGTTGAAGAGTGAGCAAGCTGTAGACTTGCTACTTTTATAGTGTTTTCATAACCACTCCCTTAATTACTATTCCACAGTTAAAGCTGCAGACACTTTAACATACACAACTATGATTCATAGTTATTATTTCACCTAAACCAGTTAGGGTAAACAATGTTATCCCTAACAAAAGTAGTTTATATAATTACAGATATTTTAATGGGTCTAGAGCAGGGGTGTCAAACTTGCAGCCCATGGGCTGGGTGCATCATGTGCTGGCCATGCCCATAAAAAATGGGGAAAAAGTTGTGATACACCATGTGACGTGATGCTACAAGTTTGACATCCCTGGTCTAGAGATTAAATGCTGCAAGATATGCCAGATTTCTATTTAGCTATCCATCTATCCATTCATTTAATCTCCCCAGCCATCTATCTCCTGGATGATTAAAAAAAAAGATGATAAGGCTTCCTGTGCAGTTGGCATTTAGTTCACAATTTTTAAATTTTATTTATCAGTTGAAGCACATGGGCATAAGCAGCCAATCGTTTTCAGAGGGATCGAGAATTATCATTAAGTAAACTGTTAAGTTGCAAACTATCCCTTATCCCAGAGGTGGTATTCAGCAGGTTCTGACTAGTTCTGGAGAAGCGGTAGTGGAAATTTTGAGTAGTTTGGAGAACTGGCAAATCCAATCTCTGACTGGAGATTTTACAGTATCCTTCCCCTGCCACGCCCACCAAGCCACGCCCACAGAACCCATAGTAAAAAAAATTGAATCCCACCACTGCCTTGTCCCCTAAATGATAATGCCTGTCATCAAAATTACATTTACAGATTGCAAGAATTAGTAAACCAGGAGTGCCAACAGAGGTTAAATTCAAGATGGTAGCCAAAACAATTTGACTGCAGCTTCATTGTTTTAAAGAAGGTGGCACAACTTTGATTGAATAGTTGTGACTAACATGTTGACAATTTTTGGTGTCTCCTGTGGATGTCCCTGCTCTAATTAATGGTATAAACCAATGGGTGTTGTGTTTAGTTCAGAAATTGAGCCAACACCACCCCTTTCCACCACCCTGAAACAAAATCAGAGTATAGTAGACATTAATCAGATAGGCATAGTATACTTGGCTTTGTTTTTTCCTAGAAATTGGAGATAAAAGCTTCTGAATCAAAACATTTAATCTAAATGTATTCCGAATTGCTGTTGCCCCATTAAATTGCATTTCCAGTAATCTTTTTTTTCAACTTCTCTCCCTACTTATTTTTTAATCCCTTTCAAACCCTATTTATTTTTCAATGAAAACAAAGTGAAGACTTTCAAACCAGGGGAAACTGGTTTTAAGAAAGAAAGAGGAATGCTTGTCAGGGAAAGGAACCTCAGGCTCCAAACAGTATTGTGAATGATTCAGAGGATGTCCATGAAAATTAGCAAAACATAAGGCACAAGCTGAAGTAGCACCAAATTTATTTTCTTTATAGCACTTATAAAGCTTGCCCTCCAGCCTTCCCAGGTAGGCCAGACAGAAATATGACCAGATATTTCTACTTTATTGTAAGGGTGTATTATCAGAATCTTAAGCTCCTGAAAATTGGAGGGGGGGGGGTCCTTTCTGGTTCTCTTTTTCATTTGTCTGACTATTCCATAGGCAGCATTCCTCCCCACTTTCCAACATATCATTATACTACCCATCTCACTCAAGTGACTCTGGGCCACATTTACAAGATGTGCTGCCCTCTCCCCCCCCCCCCCAAATGGCAAGAGTTCTACAGGTGTTTATTCTCCCCCTCAACATGTTCTCACCCTTGTTGTACAGGTTCAGATTCCGAGCTCAGTACAGCAAGAGTCACTCATTAACCATGTCCAATGGGCACACACAAAATCCAGGAAAGCACTCCAAGAGTCAAACAGGCCAGGACACATGGCACAAGTAGACAAGGCACAGAACTGGGCATGTTGCTCTAACAACACTTAAGTTCTCAGGGTGGGGTTAAGTAGGCAATGCCAGTGCAGCCCTTCATGAGAGGCCAGACTGCATCCTTATGAGTAGTCGATCTGACCAGCATTGTTTGCCTGTCTCCTCTCTGCTCTACATGTTCTTGGATCAGGAGGAGATGTGACTCCATCTTCTCATTGCTAACAGGCATCAGCTGCTCCCTGTTGGCCTGGAGTCTCCTGACCAACTTGCTGCAGCTGTGGCTCCCCTCCATCAGACTCAACCCATAGCTCATCCGATTGATCCAGCTGAGACTGCTCCATCAGGTTAGCATTCTCTCCATCAGACTAGCATTTCTGTTCCTGAACAATATGCAACACCACACTTTGCTCTGCAGAAACAAACTTACCTTCTTCCTCTGAACTCACATCTGGAGAGATGTGGGAGTGGGGCAAATCCATGACCCAAGATTAAAATCAAACAAATTGTTATCCCAACATAACACCTTAACTACCCTTAGTAACTGCATCCTGATCCAAATACCAGATATAAAGGAAAGTATGGAGGATTGGTTCTATTTGATTTGTAAGAGCAAGATTTCCTAAGAAACAGATCTTGCAATTTGCTATAAAATTCTTTGAGATGTTTCTCCAATTAATGGGGTTTATAAAATGATTACATAAATAAATATTAATAACTTTTAATTTCCTTTTCTTCTAGAAGCATGAGGTGATATATTGTTCTACCTCTTTAATTTATCCTCTGACTATTATGAATCTTGGGGTTTCTCCACCAAATAGGGTGTCAAGTTTCTTCATGAGAACAATTCTTCAGAGGTGGTCATGTGTTGTTTTCCCACACAGATATTAAATCTAATTTCAGGTGAAGCTCTTAACCTAACAGACCATAACTTAGAGAAACAACAATCAATAAGTCCATTAGTGTGGAATGAAGAGATATAATTACTGCAGCCTTCAGGGAACTTGTTGAATGCAGTCATTATGTCAAGAATTATATTCTTGAAGGATGCTCTTAATCATAAAGATGCCACCATCACTACTCCCTATATTTTTATTCTTTGGAAAGAAACAAATCATGTTTGGTATCAAACTGATCAGTCACTGAAACATGAAGCCCATGTTCCACTGCACCAACGGATGCAAAGAGGATGTAAAATGACAAAAAAAGCTTGCCATCCATTGGAAAACGCGATGCATCCATTGTGTACTCACTGCATACATGTTTCATATGCTCTATCCATCAAGCATCCGTCCACTGAGATTTCATCCGCGCAAGAAGTTTTGAGCTGCACAAAACTTTTTGAGCGGACGAACTTTCCGCCGCATAGGATGTACATCCGCGACACATATGGGCAACAAACGTTCCATGTCCATTGTCATCCGTTAAACGTCCACTATATCCTCTCAACATCCTCTGGACATCCTCACAACTCACATCCGCTGCAGCTGAAAACAGAAAGAGGGAGGAAGCAAAAAGTACACGGAACGTCCACACAGCTTTAGTAGCATGGAAATAGAAAGGATGTAAGCAGATGCATCTTGTATATAAAGCATTAAAACGGACAAAACGTTCATATATGGGACGTATCTCGGATATTTAGGATGTCTGGAGTATGTCTAGAGTATGTGGAAGGACACCTAGTGGACAACCGATATTTCCTATAAAAAGGCGGAGGAAATCACCTGGATCTCAGTATGAGTCCAGCAGCCGTGGTGTACAGACCTCTTCACCCTTGGTCTTGGTCTTCCACATCATCCATTGATCTCCACCATGGATCATAACAAAGTCCTTATGGTAGCTGCGATCATTCAACATCAGAACCAAGTCCTGTTCAGACTGTTTCACCTTTTCTACGCAAGGAGAAGAAGGAGACGTTCAAGAGCTGTGTGGGTCTGATGATGAATCGGGAGAAGAGTGGAGTTTGGACTGTATGACAAGCTGATGGTGGAGCTGAGGAATGAAGACCCTCGTGCATTCCAGCACTACATGAGGATGCCACCAGCCATGTTTGATGAAATTGTAGAGCGTCTGAGACCTAGGTTGACCAAGGCAAACACCAACTTCTGGCCCAGCCTGGACCCTGGGCTTGAAGGTGGCACTGACTTTACGCCACCTGGCCTCTGGACCACATACAGAAACATGCAGTATGCCTGGAGGCTGCCACACAACAGCATCAGCAAAGTGGTCAGAGAAGTGGTGCAGGCCATCATCGAAGAATACCTGGAGGAGCTCCTCCAGTGTCCCACCACTGAAGAAAGCTGGAGGAAAGTTGCAGAACAGTGGTATCAGAAGTGGAACTTTCCCCACACCGTTGGAGCCATAGATGGGAAGCATGTGGCCTGCAAAGCTCCAGCCAACTCAGGATCCTCTTATTACAACTACAAGGGCTTCTTCAGTATCCTCCTCTTTGCCATGGTTGATGCTGACTACAAGTTCATGTACATTGATGCTTCAGGCAATGGGTCAGCTTCAGATAGCCAGGTATACAACACCAGTGACCTCAAGGATGGGCTGGAACGCAGCCTCATCATGGGTTTTCCAGATCCAGACCCCCTACCCAATGACACACAAGATGTGCCCTACTTCATCGTGGGTGATAATGGCTTCTCCCTCAGAACCTACCTCATGAAGAAGCCCTACACTTCAAGATATCTCACCCATGAAGAGAGGTTCTTCAACTACAGGCTGTCCAGGGCAAGACGGGTGGTGGAGAACGCCTTTGGCATCCTGGCCAACAGGTTCCAGGTACTTGTCGCCACCATGCAGCATCACCCAGGGACTGTGAGGAGCATTGTGGAAGCATCCTGCACAATCTCATGCGCACCCACTACCCAGTCTTGCAGAACAGGCTTGTGGACCATCAACAAGAGAATGGGGACATGGAGCCTGGGGAATGGAGGCAAGGACAAAACCGGATAGATACTGTGGATATACAAGGCCCCAACAGAGCCTCACATTAAGGGAAGAAGCAGCACAACCTCCTGAAACACTGGTGCAACTCCCCAGCTGGAGCAGTGGAGTGGCAAGACAGGATGATAGATGGTTAATGGAAGCTTCCTTGAGCCTGTCTCATAACACTGATGAGATTGTGCCATGTATGTTGAGTGGTCCAACAATGAATAGGGCATTAATAAAGAGCTTTGTTTATTTTGAAATGTGTTGATCAATGAATAAATTGTTATTGATAAAAAAAAGGGCAATATGTGTGGCAGCTGGGAGGGTGGACCATACAGTCCCACTATGCTTGCACTGGAGGTTTATCTATACCACAGCTATCTTACTTATCCCACAACTATCCTTACCCATCCCACAACTATCCTTAACTGTCCCACAGCTATCCTTACCGATCCCACAACTATCCTTACCCATCCCACAACTATCCTTACCCATCCCACAAGCATGCAAAGGCTTAACCATTTTTTCAAAGTTTTCACCAACACTTTATTAAGTAAATAAAATGAACCAAGTATGTGAAGTGTGTGATAACCTTTATTAAGTAAACTGTATGACTTTATTAAAAAAGCAAAATGAACCAAGTAAAGTGTCTTAAGCAAAGATAAAGTGAACAAGTAACAATTCAGTCTCTGGCACTATTTAAAGTCACTCTGAGGCATGTCTATGGTCTCAGCTGTCAAGCAGCCAGGGACTGTGGAGGTGGCTGTGGCTGGAGTGCTGGTCTGAGGCACCATTGGGGTGCTTGGCCCCAAGAGTACAACAGGAGATGGTGTGTTCAGGAAGTTCTCAGAGAGCTGACTCAGTCCCATGAGGTTGAGAGGCCCTTCATCAAGGACCTGGGATGTCAGGCCCAAGACTGATGACAGATTGTCCATTGAGGAGCTTGGCTGTGGCGTGGAGGAAGGAGGAGTGTAGTGGGGCTGTCTGGTCTGCAGCTGGGTCAGCTGAGGCATCTGTGGCATGCGATGAACCTGGGCCTGGACTGGGAAGGGCTGCCTCTGCTGTGGGAAGTCCTGGTACTCGTAGCCTTGGAAGGTGAGGGGCTGTTGAAAGCCGTGGAAGTGCTGTGACATTGCCTGGGGTAGAGGAGCAGACCTGGATTGGGTCAGAGCAGGTTCAGCTGGGCCTGGAGGGTTGTGCAGAAGTGTTGTTATCTTCTACTTCATCACCTGGTACTGGGCCTCGGGAAGGTCCATGAAGGTCTGGCTCAAGTAGGTGATGAAGGGCTTCCGGTTCGAGGATGGTATGTCGCTGTGGACCAGCTGAGAGAGAAGATCTGTGCTGGTTTTGATTGTGTCCCTGATCTCCAACAGGACAGTGTGGCTCTGGCCCTCCAGTCTGCCTCTCTGCCTGCTTTCTGTGGAGGTGGAGCTTGGGGTGGGTGTGGGTTGGTCTCTGGTGGCTGCTGCTTCTTCCTCCATTTGAGACAGGGGATCCTACATGTCCTCCGGCATGGGGAGTGCAGCTGTCGGTGGGGTCTCTGCCATGGGGCCCTCCAAAGACACCTGCCTGGACACGGTAGCTGTCTCCTGGCTGGAAGAGGACTGGCTGTCTGTGGGCTGTCTGAGGGAGAGGGTTGTCAGAGGGGCTGCTCCTCAGTGGTGGACCTCACCCTCCAGGAAGCTGCACTTGGCCATGACGTACATCTCCTGGTCAGTGAGCTTGACAGCGGGCTGGCCAGATTTCTTGAGGTGTAGCTTGCCATACCAGGTGTGCATGTGCTTCCACCATCCCAGTAGTTCTGAAGTGTACGTCTGAAGTGTAGCCCAGACTCTCTGCCTTGTCTCTCCAAGCTGCCTGCTTCCTCTTGGTGTTGTGATAGAGTCTGTGGCCCTTTCTCCACAGGTATTCGTTCTCCCTCAGCCATTCTAGCATCTCCTCTCCATAGTCCTCGGAAAGGGTGTACTGTTTCCTCTCTCCCTTCTCCTTCCCTTGCCTCTTCCTCCCTCTGGCAGGGGCTTGAGCAGCAGGGCCTTCAGGGGCTTGAGCAGCAGGGCTTTGAGGGCCTTGGGGCTGGTCCACCACAGCAGCAGCAGCAGTAGCAATAGCAGCAGCACCAGCAGGAGAAGCACCAGCAGCACCAGCAGCACCAGCAGGAGAAGCACCAGCAGCAACACCACCAGCAGCAACAGCAGCAGCAGCAACAGCAACACCAGCAACACCACCACCAGCAGCAGCACACCAGCAGCAGAAGCACCAGCATCTTCAGAGTCAGTGCCAGGGGGTGGGATGGTGGTTCCGTCCTTCTTGCCAGGGCTGGCAGGAGTAGGCACAGGCTTTCTCTTCTTCCCTGATGGACGAACCATGGTGTTATTCGAAGATGTCTGTAGCAGCACGTCTTTCCTCTGAATGCTGACTGCTTGCGAGCTGCATCCTTTTATATCCGCGGAGCTGACACAATTCATCCTCCCCACATGCGCAGTGAATGCTTTGTATCCGCTATGCATCCGCTATGCATCCTATAGGCATCCGTGATGCATCCGCGTCATCCGCTATGCATCCGTTCCTTCCGCTATGCGTCCGCTTCGCAATTCTCACCCGGAAGCCCTTCGGATGTGTCATCCACTTCCATCCGCTAGGCTTCCTATGAACATCCACTTAACATCCTCGCTACATACTACCCCCGTCCATTCCTTTCCGTTCTTTTCCGTTCTGTTTATGCAAATTTGGGGCACTTTTTGGAGGGGATAACAATGGATGGAGCCACCCCCGAAATTTTGCTCATCCACTGTGTCCTTTTTGCATACGTTTTGCATCCGTCAGCCAGTGGGACCTAGCCTTTAATTGGTGCATCTTTATAGATTCACCCTTGTATAGGAGGACTTCAGTGTTCCTAAACTTAGTTCCATAAAAACTTCTTCAATGAGAATTTTAACTTCTTTATTGGTCCTAATCACCTTTTCTGTTCAACATATCTTAGTTCACTGAGGAGCAAAAATAATATTGTGGACTTTTGGTAATCCAAATGGAAATACTCTTAGGATAAACAGTTCTAGCTATCAATAGGGCACTTATGAATATGCAATCTAGTGCACAACACTGTATGTGTAGAACAAGTCTTGCTTTTCTGCTTTCAGTGTGTTTGCACAGAATAGGACTGTACTGTTTCTTCATAGAGAAGTGTATCAGGAACAGTCAGAGGCTAGCTGGGACCAGTTTTCATTCTTTGCAGACAGCTAATTCTACTTGCCTTGATTTGGATTGCAGTATAGCCACAGTCATAGAAAAGTGACCTTCAAAATAACTTGCTCTGTCCTTACAGATTCTTTCCAGGTTCTGAATCATGAATATTTGGATAACACACATGGAAAGGCAATGGTCACAATTTCTTTGTGATACCATTTGATGCTTAGGACATGGTTACGGAGATGAGAATTGCTTTTTTCAGTGAGGAATATGCTCCCCTTTGCTTAAAGGAGGCAGTTATATGACTCTTATTGAAAACATTTTCTGTCTAACAGGATCCAGAAGATCATTAGTAGTTAATCTCTAACCCTTCATTCTTCAATGAAGTGATTCAGAAGATGGTGGCCTTCCGGCGTGATGACTGACCTATGCCAGAAGCTAAATGGGGGTGGGGGCACAAATTGGCTCTTGAAGGACTCTTTGGCAGGGCTTTTGATCCTTCTGGTCAGGATGCACCCCAGAAGGTGCTTGAGGGATTATAACATAGTGTTTATAACCTAAATGATGTTACTCAGGGTTCCTTCAGCCTTAATGCAAGTTAACATCTTCATGAAACACATATGATCATTTGGAGCTTGGAATGGGGTGTCATCAGTATGCCAATGAACCCAGCTCTACTGCTTATTATCTAATCCCAAGAAGCCTTGAATATTACTTGAATGTTAAATAAGAATAAGAATAAGGAAGAACATTAAATTAAATCAAGACAAGATGAAGATGCTGTTACCGGAATTGGGCATGGCTAGTCTAGTGAAAAGAAGGACCAAGGGAGACATGATAACAGACTTCCAATATTTGAGGGGTTGCCATAGAGAGGAAGGGGTTAAGCTATTTTACAAGGTATCCAAAGCCCAGACAAAGGTTAATGGATGAAAACTGAATAAGAAGATTCAACATGGAAATAAGGATAAATTTTCTGACAATGAGAAAAATCAATCAATGGAACAGAAGTTGCCTCCAGAAGTTGTGAGAGCATCATCACTGGAAGCTTTCAAGAAGAGATTGGGCTGCTCATTTGTCAGAAATGGTGTAGGATCTTCTGCTTGGGCAGGGGTTGGAAGAGATGACCTATAAGATCATTTAAGCCCATGTCACACTGCACCAATGGATGGAAAGAGGATGTAAAATGGAGAAAAACGCTTGCCATCCATTGGTTAACGCGATGCATCCCTTCTGTACTCACTGCGTGCGTGATTCATACGTTCTATTCTTCCAGCATCCGTCTACTGAGATTTCATCTGCTCAAAAAGTTTTGAGCTGCACAAAACTTTTTGAGCGGAAAAAGTATCCAACGCGTCCGTTCTACATCCGCGACACATATGGGGAACATACGAGCAGCAGCAGCACCAGCAGGACCAGCAGCAGCACCAGCAGAGTCAGCACCAGCAGAAGCACCAGCACCAGGAGCAGCACCAGCAGAGTCAGCACCAGCAGAAGCACCAGCACCAGGAGCAGCACCAGCAGAAGTACCAGCACCAGCAGAGTCAGCACCAGCAGCAGAGTCAGCACCAGCAGAAGCACCAGCAGCAGAAGCCCCAGCAGAAGCAGAGTCAGCGCTAGGGGGTGGGGTGGTGGTCCTGTCCTTCTAGCCAGAGCTGGCAGGAGTAGGCATAGGGTTCCTTTTCTTCCCCATGGTTGTTGGCTGAAGTTGTGTCTGGCAGCAGATCTTTCCTCTGAATGGTGACCTGCTTGCGAGCTGCTTCCCTTTATATCCGCGGGGCTGACGCAATGCATCCTCCCCGCATGCGCAGTGAATGCTTTGCATCCGCTAGGCATCCGCTCTGCATCTGCTCCTTCCGCTGCACGTCCGCTTCGCTGTTCTCCCCTGGAAGCCCTGCGGATGTGTCATCCGCTTCCATCCACTAGGCTTCCGTTGAGCATCTGCTTAACATCCTCGCTACGTCCTCCCCACATCTGTTCCTTTCCGTTGTTGCCCATTCTCTTTATGCAAATTTGGGGCACTTTTGAGAGAGGATAACAACGGATGGAAAATTTGCTAGTCCGCTGTGTCCTTTTTACATACGTTTTGCATCCGTCAACCGATGTGACCTAGCCTTAAGTCCAACACTGTTAACCGGTATAATAAGGAGAATACTGGACTCAGACTGAAGTAAAGCCTATTTGGATGGTATTGGAGCCTTCTAATTCTAGTGCAACATTTTAACTAAAGTAATTTTTCCTATAGTTTTGGAAATGATATCTATTTATCACTATTTGCATGCATGTTGCAAAAATATCAATGTTTCTACTGAGGCGGGTTAGAGGGAGTAGACTTGGATTGCTTAGAAAAGAAGACAAATTATATATTTCAGGAACGGATGCCAAAGCTGAGAATCCTTTGCTATATTTAAGTTTTCCTTTCTTAGTGAAAGGTTATTGTCTTTGTGTGTGTATGCATGTATATGGGTTTTCATTTGGTCTAACATTCTGTTTGCCTATTGCAAAAATAAATCTCTGTTGAATAAGTGAGATGACATGCTATTTATCATCAGATTGTATTCTTATTCATATTATCTGCATTTAGCCTCTTCTAAACAAATTATATGCCCACAACTTGTATCACATCTAATAATATCCAGTTAAATATATGGTTCATTTATTTAATGTGGTGGAACGAATGTAAGACAATTTGAAAATATTTTCTCATGTCACTGGTAAAGAAAAGCAAAAGAAAGAAAGAAAGAAAGAAAGAAAGAAAAAGAAAGAAAGAAAGAAAGAAAGAAAGAAAGAAAGAAAGAAAGAAA
>BLBF01016693.1:0-36120 GCA_015471245.1 Laticauda colubrina
TCTTGGCACACACTCTTTTATTATGCTCATTCAAAAGGGGGTGATTGTTTATTCAGAGCCTAGGTCAAGCCCAGGTCAGACAGGATACAAAAGATTACAATAGCTCAAACAAGGTAAGATACCAGGTCAGACAGGATGGCAAGATTTATAATTTGATCAGGATATTCCTTCTTCACAAAGCTGCATGCCAGACAATGTAATCTCAAATGTAAATAGGCTATTTCTACAGAGGTTTAGCTCCTTGTCTCTGTACGTGCCCTGTAAAAGGTCACTGAGAAGACAGAAGCTTAATGATTACACGTGAATGATACAATGTTGCAAATGCCTGAATGATAAATAGTTGCAATGATACACAGTTGCAAACACATGAATGATACATAGTTACAACATCTCCTCTGTTTTTATTATTTATGACGAGTCTTCTTCCTTGTCCAAGAAGACAGGAACCTTTTTTCTGAAATGTTCACCGTCCCAGTCATCTAGGCAGGAATGCGACCCGTCAGCGTCAGGGTTGTCCAAGGAGCGGTAACTCAGCAATGACATTTTTTCGTCCGGTGTTAAGGACTTAACATGAGCTTGCAATAACACATTAACATTAGCAGTTATGGAGGATAATTGATTTTTCAAAAATTGCAATATTCTATTAAAACAACAAGGTCCTATAATACATATCAATATAATGATTATTAATGGTCCTGCCAATGCAGTTATAAGGGTTGTAAGCCATGGTGAAATAGAAAACAAGCCTTGATACCAATTATACATGTTTAACCTTTCGTTTTCTCTTATCTTTTAAGTGTTTTTCTAATTCTTTCATAGAATCCAACACGATCCCCCTGTTATCAGCATAAAAACAACATTCTTCTTTAAGCGCAGCACACAATCCCCCTTGTTTTAAAAATAACAGATCTAAGCCTCTACGATTCTGCAAGACCACTTCTGAGAGGGACGTCAAGGAGTTTTGCAAAGCTGTAATTGATTTCTCAATTCGTAATAAATCATCATCAATGACTGAACCCAGAGCTGTAATTTTTTGGTCAGAGACAGCTGGTCCTGCAATTCCCGTGGCTGCGCCCGTGGTGCCCAGAGCAAGCAGTAAACCTAGAGTGAGAGTACTAATAATTTCCCGCTTTGCTCTGAGGGGGTATTCCATGGGTGCCTGTAGGGATATAAAATCATCAGAGTTATACACGTTAATTTTTGGTACAAGCCATACTTGAATGCAAAATGATTTGGATTTAATAAGTTCATCCCCGTAGACACATGCTGTGAGACCGGTGGAACAAGCCCAGACAGAGTTATTGCCAGGGATAAAATACATTCCTTTCAGGCGTAATGTTAAATTTCCTCCTGAAGTGGTGTAGACTGCAGAGTATCCTCCGATGGTGTGGGTGCGGCCAAGGCGGTTCTTAGGAAGATATACATTACAATGATAGCCATTAGAAACATTATGACAATATTGTGAGTAATTGGATGGAATATTTCCTAAGCAACAACCAACCCCAGTGATGGAAGAAACAGTAATAGTGGAGTTCCTCCAACGGCAACATTCGTCTGATGTGGAATTAGCAATGGATTCTTGGGAAGCGATGGCTTCGTAAAAAGGTGGAGAGGCAGAAATACAAAGCCAACATGTGGAGGCAATTGATGAGTTTGAAGAGTTCAGCAAGGCATAGGAAGCTTTGATCATTGGAATCAATGGGTTAACTCCCTGTGTTATGGGTTGCAAGAATGGGGATTTAATAACCTTTTCATGTGGTCCCACCGGGTTAGAGCGAGGGAGTTCAATGTGACGTTGAATGTAAAAAATATTTCCATAATGCTTTTCCGGCCAGACTCCTTTTAGGCAGGCACCCCATTTCAAGCCAGTGTCCCATAGGGTACTTTTCTTGCCTTGGTCCATGAACCTTATGGTTACCGGGTTGCATTTGGGCAATTTTTTATCACTGCATGGAATATCCCACGTGGTGCGAGTGACAGTAATGAGATCACCCTTAGTGCCCGGATCCCAATAAATATGTCCAGTTGAAACACACGACCAGGCTTTGCAAAAGTAATCCGACGACCCCCCGCAGTCGAGAAGTCGTTGGGCAGGGGTCTGAGTGTTGGAAATGGGCTGTCCGGGGCATACATAAAACCTATATTTATTTACCACTCTATGACTAGGCTCCGTTGGATGAGAAGGCGAGTTGTAGGCAGTGGAGCCTACAAGCATTTCTGCCAAATCAAATTGAAGTGGTGGGTAGAAGTCTTCTATGCGAGAAGAATTGGTTGTAGAGCTTAAACGAATGCCTTGAAAGTCTTTTATAGTCCAAGTAATATTATATTTTCTATGAGGCTTCTGCGGATCGTCATGGACAGTTCTTTTGAAACATCGTTTGTTGGCAGGATCAGAGTTCGGGTATATAAAAGCATCACAAGTAGGAGAGAGGACTATGGACAAGTTAGTTGTAGAACATTTACGAGATGAGAAGGGAATGCAATTAGTAGAAAAAGGATAATAATTACAATAATGACAATGAAGATTAATTTGGTCATTCATCAAGGATGTTAGTTGGGTTGGAGGAACCCGAAATACAAGAGAAGGACATTTAGGTCCCCCTATATCTAGCTTGAATAGAGGAAAAGATTTTAAGGTTCTTTTCCATGGGAAGAGTAAAGAAGGAACAAAAGAGCGAGTGATAGAGTGTTCTGTAAACAAAACAGAAGTGACAGAGTGAAAGCTATGGGTAGCATTTTCATGACGTACCCACATGGAACAAGTATAATAGCCTTCTGTTAATGAAGTGGCTTTAACACGAATAATCTTTTGACAGGAAGCATAGGTTTTGTTGAAGTATGTGTGAATATAAGGAGATAGATTTATGGGAAGATTATTATGCCAACAGACAATAGGACAGTCATTATCATAATAAAGCGAAATTCTAATGTGGTCCAATGACCATGTTGAACAAAAGTATAAGTAGGATATGAATAAGGTAGAAATTGCAAAGAGGATCTAGGTAAGAATATCAGGAAGAGTTTAAGATGCAGATGTAGCGGAGGAATTCCCATGATAGGGTCTTACCGCCCGACCAGGGACCCAGCAAGTGGTTTTGTCTGGTAGTAAAATCGCAGCGTAGCCTCGTCCCCAGGTGAGAAGCTCAGCGGGACCCTGCCAGGCGGGATCTGGCAATCTGCAATAATGTACCAGAGGTCTGTTGGGGGGGGTGAAGGGGAGGAAAAATGACGTGAGGCAGCAGAAGTAGGAGGAATGCCAGTCAGATTAAGAAAATTTAAAGTGTAAAGACAAATGTTAAGAGAATTTTGCAATGCTGGGAGGTTGGGAGGTTTTTCCCGCAACGAATATCGATCAAGAGCACGTTTCAAAGATAAGTGAGCTCGTTCCACAATAGCCTGCCCCTGGCTGTTATAGGGAATCCCAAACTTGTGAGCTACATCCCATCTGTTACAGAAGTCCTGGAAAGCAGAACTCGTATAGGCAGGTCCATTGTCTGTTTTGATTTCTTTTGGACGTCCCAGCGAGGCAAAGGTACGAATTGAATGATTGATGACATGTTTTACAGTTTCTCCTCTGAGGAGTAGCCAGAATAAATCCTGAATATGTATCGATGGAAACGTGCAAATATTTCCAAGGGGCAAAAGGTGGATACTGAGTTACATCCATTTGCCAAATTTCACAAGCTTTTAATCCTCTAGGATTTACTCCTATGGGAATGGAATGTCCTTGCTTACTACATGTGGGGCATTGTTGAATAATGGCAGCAGCTTCTGCCTGAGTTAGAGAAAATTGTTTTTGTAATGCTTTTTTATTTTGGTGAAAATAGTCATGGCTTTGGGCTGCTGTCAGATTACAAATTGATTTACCTGATGCAGCTGCTGCAGCAGCGTCTGCCACCTTGTTTCCCTCCTGTAAAATACCAGGAAGAGGTTGATGGCTCCTGATATGTGCTACAAAGAATGGATGCGTATGGCTGTTGATACATTGTTGTATAGGAAGCATCAATTTTAACAAAGGAACAGATATGCTAGGAGATAAATAGGCTTGATATATATTTTTCAAAATCTGAGAAACGTATAAGGAATCTACTATTAAATTAAAAGGAGCTTTTTGAAACTGTTGAAACGCAATAAGAGATGCAGCAAGTTCTGCCTGTTGAGCAGAAGATTGCGGAGGGGTAATTTTAGTTTTCCACTCTCCCTCCTGGTACCATGCACAAGCACCATACATTTCCCCCCCATCTGCATAAAGCGTAGGTGCATCTACTAATGGAGATATTGAGAGAGGGGATTGCCATTCAAAAGGGAGAGTTTTGAGAAAAGTGAAACGTGAGTCTGCTGGTAAATGGCAAGAAGTTTGCCCTGGCCACTCTTCTAAAGCGTATTGTAGTTCTTCTGAATTACACCATAGCATTTCCCACGTGGTCAGTGAGCAAGGAGTGAATATTGCAACAGGGTCACATCCCATGAGTTGTTTACATCTTTGTCGACCTTTAAAGATCAACTGGGAATATGCAGAGGCTTTACTAGTGATTGTGGTTCGTGGGGTGTGAGACAAATGCAGCCATTCTAAAATCAGAACCTGTGTCTGATGAGATTGCATAATAACAGCTGTTGGTCTCTGAACAGTATTTAGTAAAGCAATTGATAAAGGGCAATTTTCTATAGCTCGATCCACCCATCGAGTAGCCAGTGAATGAGAAACGTCTTTTAATGCCTGCAACTGCTCTTTATTTAGAATGATAACATCAGACGGGGCTTTACCTTGTGTGAGGGCATTAAAAAGAGGAGTTAATGTAGCTGTGGTCAAACCCAAATAAGGACGTGCCCAATTTAAGGTTTCTAGGAACTGTTGTAAGATCACAAGTGTGGGTTTCGGGGGAAGTGTTGGGAGGGGAAGGGAAGGAACAGCAGCTGAAGCAAGTAACTTGTGACCTAAATAGGAAAAGGGTGGTTTGGATTGTACTTTTTCTGGGGCTATTGTGAGACCTGCTTTACCTAGAATGGAGGTCAGGCACGGCAGAGTTTTTAATGCCGTGCCTTTTGGGCCAGGTGCAGATACCAATATATCATCCATGTAATGATAGATTAAAAAATGAGGATATTTGTCCCTGTATGGTTGCAAGGCTAAATCCACAAAATATTGACACATAGTTGGACTGTTTAACATGCCTTGCGGTAAGACTTTCCATTGATATTGTTTGGTAGGTCTCTGATTATTTAAGGTTGCTACTGTAAAAGCAAATAATTTTCTATCTAACTGGTGTAATGGAATGGAGAAAAAACAGTCTTTTAAATCAATAATGATAAGGTCATGCTCTTGAGGAATTATGTTAGGATTTGGAAGACCACATTGCAGGGGTCCCATTGGAAGGAGGACCGAATTCACAGCCCTTAAATCCTGAAGGAGGCGCCAAGCGCCGTTTTTCTTTTTGATAACAAAAACTGGGGTATTATATGGACTCAATGAAGGTTCTAGATGACCTCTATCTAATTGTTCTTGAACAAGAGAATGTAAGGCTTCAATCTTTATAGAAGGGAGAGGCCACTGATCAATCCACACAGGGTTATTGTGAGTCAAATGCAAGCGAAGCATGGTTAGTGGAGGGTAAGTTGTGCATTAAACTGTGACATAAGGTCTCTTCCCCACAAATTAGTATACAGAGGAATTACAGCTGGTTTAATATAAGCAACACATTGAGACTCAGGGGAATGGGCTTTTACCCAGTTTCTGCTAATGCGAGTCTCCTGGAGTCCCCCCACTCCTCTCACCGTTGGTGCCACATCTGCAGGCCATGTGTTTGGCCACTCAGCAGTTCGGATGACGGAAATATCCGCTCCAGTATCTAAAAGACCAAGAAAGGATCGACCATTCAATTAGAATGTTACCGTAGGTTTTGGTTGACTGATTGGTCTTTCAATTGCATAGAGTTGCTCTTGTTGTTGGTCTAAGAGCACAATCATTTTTGCCACAACATCCCCCTCATTTATAGTAACTTCTGTATTAGCTAGTACAGACAGACAGACATCAGACAATACAGTGGGATCATGCAGAAAAGGAGAGGCAAGAATACCTTGTTCAGCTAAATCCCTTACAGGAAAGACTAGCACTGGAATATCAGGGGGCATATGAAAAGGCTGAACAGGACGTACAAAGAGAAAGTCAGCGACACCAGGAAGATAAGTAACAGTTTCATTAGCAACAAGATCGTAAGCGAAAGAAGAAAAGTTGCAAGTTTCAGCAGCCTTTGTTGTGGGGCTGGCTGCCTGCCCTGTTTCTAGTTTCCCTAATTCAAAAAAGGTTTTTGGAGGATTGCAGGGTTATTCTGTTGTTCATTCTTTTGGACTCTGCACTGATTAGCCCAGTGATAGCCCTTTTGGCATCGAGGGCATGGCGTCTTTGGGCGAGCTACCTGGTTTCTTGACATATTTGCTCCCCCGCCTGGGGCTCTGCATTGGCTCTTAAAGTGACCTGGCTTGCCACAATTAAAACAATTGCCCATTTTGCGAGTGTTTTGTTGGGAAATGGGAAGAAGAGAGCTCATGTTCTGCTGCATGCCTTCAGTAATGGCTGTAGCCAGAGTAGACATGGAATGGGATGTGGTTCCTATGATTCGGCAGGGTATCTGCCAAGGTAACATTTTTCTTATTAATTAATGGTTGCAAAACTTTCTGACAATCAGCGTTTGCGTTTTCATAAGCAAGTTTCAATTGTAATTCATTACAAGCCTCCTCATTATCAATTTGTCTCTCTAAGGCTTCTGTGAGATGGTTTATAAAGGAGGAAAAAGGCTCAGAAGGTCCTTGAATAACTTTAGAGAAAGATTTGGGCACGCATCCCGCATTATCAACCTTTCGAGCAGCGGCCAAAGCACAATCCTGTAATATAGGGAAAGCAGCTGCATCTGTGGCAATCTGCTGGGCAACGGTAAACATAGTGCCAGTACCGTTAAGCATATCTAGAGTGACATTTGCCGGCAAGCCTCTAGCGGCTGCGGCTGCAGTACGCTTATGAAATTCTGACTCCCAGACCAAAAATTGTGAAGGCATGAGGATCATGTTAAATAATGTATGCCAATCAGCATTTATCAAGTCAGCTCCTGGTTGGGCTATTGATCCTAAAAGACCCTGTACATAGCGAGATTGAATACCATTTTCCTTGCAAGCTGCTTTTAAATCCTTAATTATTTTGTACGGCATTGGGGTATACTGAGGAGCTGGAGGATTGCCGGTTTGTATGATAGGATAAAGGGAGGCAGCTGCAAGGGTGTCCTCATCCATTTCTCCTTCATAAAAGGCTTGTTGAATGGCTTTTACAACACCCCCCCCCACCTCGGGAGGGTGGTGGAGGACACGAGGGCTCTACATTTAAGGAAGTGGATTGGATGGAGGGAGGCTCCCATAATGACTTATGATCATTGGGAGCGGAGGGTTGAAGGACAGAAAAGTTATCATAACTTGGTGGGGGAGATTCAAATACACTCTCTGCTTCTATTTTATAATGGACTTTTAAAGCCTCCATAATTTTTCTCCAAGTGACCAAAATGCCAATAGGTGCATGAGGAGGACTATGGAGATAGTCAACAATTTTTTGCCAAATGGAGATTTTTAAGGACCCTTTCTCTGGATAATTGGGACAATGTTGCCACACATAAGTCAATAATGTGGCAATAGGTTTCATTTTTACAGGCGAGCCCTTTAAATTAGCAGAATATTTAGAAGAAGAAGCGACTAACTCCCTCAATTCCTTCAGATGCTCTGTCTGTTGTTGAGTAAAGTTTCCGCCCATACTTACGAAAGTCGAGACCGTGTTTCAGATCAGATGATGTGCAATTCGCTTCAGGCCTGGCGATGCACAGCTCCCATCGAGCAGGTAAGATATGAGCGTGTCGCGGAGTATCCCCCTTAGGGAATCACGTCGGGGTCACCAGAATGCGGTATCTGCTATCCCGCATTAGATGGGCTTCTCATGATAGGGAGCGAAAGGAGAAAGAAACGACAGGAGACGAAGTTTCTCGGGATGAGTGCGCCCAGAATGTCTGGGTACATGCTCTTTTATTATGCTCATTCAAAAGGGGGTGATTGTTTATTCAGAGCCTAGGTCAAGCCCAGGTCAGACAGGATATACAGGATTTACAATAGCTCAGATAAGGCAAGATACCAGGTCAGACAGGATTGCAAGATTTATAATTCGATCAGGATATTCCTGCTTTACAAAGCTGCATGCTAGACAAACTAATCACAATGTAAATAAGCTATTTCTACAGATGTTTAGCTCCTTGTCCCTGTACGTGCCCTGCAAAAGGTCACTGAGGAGACAGAAGCTCAATGATTACACATGAATGATACAATGTTGCAAATGCCTGAACGATACATAGTTGCAATGATACACAGTTGCAAACACATGAATGATACATAGTTACAACACATGTCCACATGCCCCCACCCGAACCTGAAGATGAGATAGAAGCAGAAGCTATATAATTGCGGTCTTAATTGGTCATTTTTGTTTTAGAAGACCAGAGCATAGCATTATTCTTTTTTGAAACAACAAAAAAGTAGTCAACTGGTGACTGACTACATGACAAGACAGAATCTCAGCCCTATGTTATGAACTTCCCTGCGCATTAAATACTGCATCAGAATTCTGCTCAAGAATATCTAGACTCATATTTACCATGTCTTCTGCAGTTCCCTGCACAATCAACCTTGTCATTAGCTTTCTTGACCTTATGCAGTAGCTGGGCAAGCATGGCACTTTTCATTGTCTTTAACTGCATCAATGTTTCCTTTCACATGGGTATCTGCAATGGCTTCAGTTGGAGTATGAATAAGTCAATCAATTGACCTCATTAGTTGATCAGTTGTTTCCAAACATGTTTCCAAAAGAATAACAAATAAATAAAGTTTAATAAGCAGGTAGTGTATCAAATGGTGATATCTTTGCAATAGGATCTCATATTAACAAACAGAAGTAATCAATTGCTAACCATGTCTCTTGCTCTGGATCTCTGTTAGTGGCTGCAGAGGCCTTTTCAGAAGGGCTCTGATGGTGAAATGAGGCCAAGGGGCTCTATGCATGTCAATCTGGAGCCCATTTCTCAGCTGCAGAGACCTTTCCTGAAGGTCTGACAGCGAAATGGAGGCTGGGCATGGCAGGTGCAAGTAGCATCAAGCAGCTGCAGAAGAAGTGGGCTGGCAGTGGGCTCCTGCTGGCCGGAGCTGTTGGTGCCAGCACCACAAGGTGAGTCAGTGGAAGACACACACACCCCCGCAAAAAAAAAAAAAAGATCTGGTGACTTTGTCAGTTTTCCAATGAAACTCCCCATTTCATTTTTTTGGTGGCAAAAAAAGATATAAGACCAGGTCTTATTTTCAGGGAAACAGAGTAAGTTCTTTCTTTCTCCAACATTATACAATAGAAGAGCTTCTTGGCTGTCCATTTTTAATATTAATATCATTGTAATAAATTGTGTCAAAAAATCTGTATTCTAGTTCAGAACAATAAACCTGAATACTCCATACCTGAAGATCATATATTCATTGATGATATTAGTTTGGAAATATATATAATTGAATGATTCAAGAGCCTTCTGATTCATGTTTAAAAAACAAAGAAAGAGCAACAATCCTATTTTAAGACCAAAAATAAGAGACTTTTCAAACTTCTAGTTTACATATCAATTATAAACATCAAATGTAAATAGAGATTGACCAAAAATCCACAAGAAGAGGCTGACTATCTTTATCCATGATCATGCTGAATGTAATTAAATCAATATATAATATAGAATTTATTTAAATTTCTCAACCTGATAATCTTGAAATACATGTAAAACTTCCAGAACCATGTTTCCCCAAAAATAAGACCCACCCAAAGAATAAGCCCTAGTCTATTTGGGGGGGCTAATATAAGCCCTACTCCAAAAATAAGCCCAGCTACATGGGCATGAGCAGCACAAGAGGCGGTGACCGCATAGGGCTGGCAGCATCTGGCAAAGCCGCAACCCTCTGGCTCCTTGGTGCAGCGCAGAGAAGTTGAGCATAGAGACAGAGGCGGGCAGGGTGAGACAGATAATCCAGAAGTGCTTTGTAGGTGCCTGGTTCATTGGAGGTTCGCGGGAGCCTTTTGTGTTGGCACCGGCAGGATTGGGATTGCCTGCCTCCCCACATGCCTCTGCCTCCACCTGACTCTGCAATGCACTTTTTGTCCAGAGGGAGATTGAAAACTTCATCTACTTGCAAACGGAGTATTGCAAGTATTTTGTCTGCATGCAGACAAAATTTCCAATTTCCATTATTTCTCCATCTGGGAAAAAAGTGTTTGGGTGCCTATGCAGCGCTTGGGAATGGAGAAAATCGCTCCATTCCCAAGTGCCCCCATAAGCACCCAAACACTTTTCACCCAGAGGGAAACAGAGCAATTAGCTCTGTTTCAAAGTGCCGCATTTGCAAGTAGATGAAGGTTCCAGTCTCTGTCATTTCTCCATCCAGGCAAAAAGTGTGTTTGCCGTAGGAAGCCCTGTAAGCCACTGCAGCTTTGGGCAAGTAGATGGTGGGAGGGAGTGGGTGGCAGGTAGCCGCAAAATAAGATCTAATGGGTATTTTGGTCCAAAAAAAAACAATAAGACCAAGTCTTATTGACAGGGAAACACTAATAGCAGTCCTTTTTATCATATTGACTCAGGATAATGGAAATAGTGGTCCAACATTGTTGGGAAAAATTGATACAATATTCTATCCTAAAGATATTTCAAATATTTTTCAAGTAATTACAATTATTCCCTGGTGGTGTATTCATGAGTTCAGAAGAGAAAAAGTTTATTTATATGAACTAACTTAATATATTTAAATTTTTAATTTCAATTTCAAGAATTGTGCATTTAAATCTTTAATGTAGCATCAATAATAAAAATCAACAAAACTCTCTGATGAAGCTTTGTGCAGCACCATTTTGACTTTGTCTCATTTATAAAGTCTAAATAGTATTTTATCTTTCTGGGACTTACTACGGAAACCTTTAGGAATGTCCTGGCCTATAGGCTAGACCACATTTCTCTGTCTTGGCAATTTTATAATGTATGGACTGCTTCAGAAATTCTAAGAACTGAAGTCTACATCAATTAAATTTGCCATGGTTAAGAAACACGGGGTTAGACCATGAAGTCTCTCTTTCTTTATACATGTCCCACTCACAACACATGAAGTGGGATTTAATCACAGATTTGCAGCTGCCACTGCTTTTTTTTTTTTTTTTTACTCTTCCCCACACCTATAGATGCCTATGGGTGTACATCTAAAATCCACTGGCCAGATTTGAAAGGACTTTCCGAGAATTGCCATCTCGACACATTTGAGAAGAAGCAGGGTATGGAACGCTGACATAGTGCCACAACAGGGAGAAAGATGTAATCATCCCACTTCAACTTTTATTATAATATAAATAAGGATTTATTATAATGTAAATCACAAAGCAATTTTATCTTGACAGATATTGTATGTTGTTAAAAAAAAATCTTGATGAATTTAGCAATGCATTTGCTTTTTCTTTGCAACTGCTGTGCAAGTTGGACTTTAGCCCAGAAAAAAAAAAGAGATAGCAGCCTGCTTGGTTTACCAGGAATAGCTTAAATCTCTCTCCTCCCCCATATCTTTTAAGAGATCAGAAATGATAAAATACAAGTAGAAAGGGTACATAGTGCCTGAACTCTGTCCTCCCACTAAGTGGGACCAAAGAGACCCTTTATATACAAACATGGTTTCTTTTAAACAGTAAATAGATTAAAGGAGAAAATATGCAAAGTGAATACAATAGGTATAAAGGAAATACAATAAATAAAACAATAAGTGGATAACAAAGGATTTAAAATATCTTATGTACTACTAATATCCAGAGTAAATTATATATACATGATTCAAAATGTAGGATGTCTTTCTGCATACAGAAGAGATTCAGAATGTTATGAACATATTACTTAATATATGAAGTATTGCGAACTAAAAATGAAGTTAAAACCTGCATACATCTTATACAACCCAAAGCACAGGAATGCTGTAATAGGTAGTCCTCGGCTTATGGCCACAATTGAGTCCAACATTTCTGTTGCTAAGTAAGGCAGTTGTTAAGTTAGTTTTGCCCCACTTTACGATCTTTCTTGCCCCAGTTGTTAAGTGAATCACTGCAGTTGTCAAGTTAGTCACATTGTTAAGTGAATCTGGCTTCCCCATTTATTTTGGCAGGAGATCTGGTCCCATGACCTCGGATTCTACACTGTCATAAATCTGAGCCAGTTGCTAAGTGTCTGTATTTTGATCACATGACTATGGGGATGCTACAATGATCGTAAGTGTGAAAAACAATCATGTCATTTTTTCAGTGCCATTGTAAGTTTATAACTTTGAACAGTCACTGAATGTATGGAAGCAGAATCAACTTTTTAAAAGAATTATGCACCAGTGTTAGCTAATTTTTTTGGCTTTCTAGTTTGTGTATATGTGTATGATTTCTTATTATGTTTGTTATGGCACAGCAAGAGAGCAAGACTAGACATGAATATATTAAATCTTTGCTTTTTTGCTTGCAGTATGGTGGAGAAGCTTAAGAGTACTTAAAATTTAGAAGTCAAGAAATGAATTAAAGGTTATTATGGTGGAAAACTCTGCATCTTTTAATGTGTCAATGCATTGACAGAGTTAAAGGACCATACTATAAAATGTGTCAAATTGGTGCAATTATTGCTTCTTCAAATCGACTTTACAACAGCAATAGATCCCCCTAGTGGATAAAAAATAAAATAGATGCTGTCCTACTTTTAAATTTATCTTCACCAATCCACCATAACAGCAACCTTGATTCTTGTATTCAAAATTCTCTCCCACTCACAAACTGAATGCATCAGGAGATTTAATTAAGCTTTCTGTGTCATTTTAATAACATAAGGCATGACATGCTATTTCTTTGGTGCAGAATTGCCTCATTAAGTGATCATGTCACAAAATCCTCCAATCCACAAACATGAAATCTATGTTCTATGTATTTCATCACAGAACAAAATATTCAGTCCATCACAATCATTTTGCCATTGATATGCATCAAGATCACCAAATAGTATAATACTAGTTTAAAATAAATTTAAAGCAATGACTACATATTGGTATAAAAACACTGGTTGATGTTATAACACACACATATATAAAAGACTTACACTGACATAGGAAGCATATGCTGTCTTCCTTTGAGAAGTACTGTCCATAGATGATCAAACAATTACTAAAGCTTGTTTCCTATATCAGGGTGCTAATTTAGGGAACATTGCTCAGTTGTCATATCTAATATATGAAAGAACGGGGCAAATGTAGTGAAGTGTTCTCATCATAGCTTCCATTAAAAGCAAGTGTATTTAAAGCAAGACTAATTTCATACATATTTTGGCCTTGTTTCAAATCTCTTTGCATGTGAGATCAGATATCTGGCAAGAACAGTATGGGACGAAGAAAGGGAGGGAGGGAGGGAAGGAGGAAAGAAAGAAGGGAGGGAGGGAGAGTGGAAGGAAGGAAGGAAGGAAGGAAGGAAGGAAGGAAGGAAGGAAGGAAGGAAGGAAGGAAGGAAGGAAGGAAGGAAGGAAAGGAAGAGAGGAAGAATGGATAGACATTGTCTATTTTGGCTCAGGCTCTGCCCATCTTTGACTTTATCATTGCCTAAATGTTCCTTGTCCACCTCCTCAATATTTTAATGCCCTGGCACACTGCCCACCGGATGCAAAACATTTGTAAAAAGGACACAGCGGATGAGAAAAATGTTCCATCCATTGTTATCCGCTCTCAAAAGGGGCAAAAATTTACATAAGCAGAGCGGATAACACGGAAAGGAACGGACGGGGGGAGGACGCAGAGCGGATGGAAAGTGGATGCGGAACGGAAGCCTAGCGGATGGAAGCAGATGCAGAGCGGATGCGTAGAGGATGCGTAGAGGATGCATAGAGGATGCGTAGAGGATGCAGAGCGGATGCAGAGTGGATGAGCTGCATCCGCTTTCATCCTTTCTCCGTCCGTGCTACTAACGCTGCGCGTCCGTTCCGCTTCCTCCCTGCGTCCGTTTACCGCTGGAACGGATTTGAGTTGTGCGGATGCACAGCGGATGCCTAGCAGATATAGCAGATGCGTAATGGATGCAGAACGGATGTCCCCCGTATGCCTAGAGGATGCAGAACGGATGCATTTGATACATTTTCTGCTCAAAAGTTTTGAGCAGCTCAAAACCTTCTGAGCGGATGAAACGTCAATAGACGGATGCTGGACGGTTAGAGAGGAAGCAAAACGGAATGGAAGGATCACATTAACCAACAGATGGCAAGTGTTTTTCTCCATTTTACATCCTCTTTCCATCCGTTGGTGCAGTGTGACAGGGGCTTTACATCCAAAAAATGTGGTTAGCAGGAAATAAATAAATAATTCTGCCTTTAAAATAAACTAATTTCAACCTAAACAGAAATTGCTAATTTTGTGAACTAAGAACAACATCTGAGTGGAAAAGACTGGGAAAAAATGAAAACAAGGGAAAGGCATTGCTTATTTAACTACAAAAGTCAATTTTTCAGCCAATATCCCATGCTCAAGAATGTAGCATGTCTCAAACAAACATTATATATACATTATAATGTATATATTAATTAATTATTTAATAATAATTAAATAATTAATTATATTAGTTAATTATACATTATAATGTGTAATTAACATTATAACCATGAAAGTAGGTATCATGTACTGCACAATTCAGTCTAAATTTGTTTAATATTTTCTACAGTACTGCAATTTACCAATTTAATATACAGATCGTGTGCTTTAATATGTTTTTCTATATTGTTGAGAAACAAACAAAACTAAATTCATATTCAAAATAAATCAGATAACAGAGCATTTTGGTCTGCGTTTCAAAATTGGAGAGCTCAGATTTAGGATAAAAGGCAGTGACTGTTAAATCTGTCTCCTGCTTGATTATGAGAACCTTACATTTAAACACCCTATTTTTAAAATATGCCAATTATGCCCACATTCCTTAGGAATATTTTATAGTTTTCGTAAATCATTATTTTTAACTTCTACTCTGGTTAGTAGCCTTAAAAATCAACACACATACACATTCACACAGAGAGAGATTTAAATCAAGAGATAGTTTTAAATAGTTTCCAAAGCTGACAGTTTGATTTTCACTTCTACATCGCTTTACAAAAACAGTCGCAGATTAAATATACAAATAGGTAAAGTCATGATCTGATATGTCCACAACACAGATCAGAATAAATATTTCACAGGAAACATATAAATTGAAAATGGCATTAAATAGTAAATTCTGTCCTCTGATATCATTTTAGATGGATATATAATCAACATGTTAGTGTACATAATCTCATTTTGTTCAGCATCTTAGGTACCATATTATACAAAGAAGGAACATTTTTTAATCCTTGAATGGATTTTTTTCCTCTGATCTCTGCTCATCTTTGATATTGTAGTAAAACTATCTATCTTGATTTGTTCAGATTTTCCCTTGGTATAATGCAGGTATGCAGGAAGATCTTAAAACACGAGCCTCTCGTTTTTCTGAGATACCATTTTCTTTTGTAAACAGTGATGAACATTTTCTGAATGTTCCTACAGATTTATTTTATTAGCAATTATTTCTCAAATCAATCATAGAAATAATGCTTGGAGAGTTTTGATGTTGTCACTACCAATGAAATTTTTGACCTTATAAGAAAGTATAACAATAATTGTTTAAAAAAAGCCACTAACTCTGGTTTTTGAACTGAATCCTGATATGAAAAAGATTGTGTTCACTTGTATACTGGTTACTGCCTTATTTATGAAGACAATTCAGAAAGGGAAAAAAAAGTCAACATAACTGTAACTCTTCTAAAGCTGCTTCATCTGAATAGATGGTGGAATTCAAAACTCTGTCAGCCCGACAGGAGGAAGACCAACAGAAGAGATTTACATGAAGATGTAATACACTATATTTGTTTTATACATAGTATGTTGTATGAATACAGCCAATAGTCGATATATTTATGCATATAAGTGTGTACGTAAGTGTGTGTGTGTGTGAGTAGTCTTTGACTCAAGACTGTCTGTTCAGAGCATGCTCAGAATTACAACAGCACTGGATGGACTTTTGACCTGTACCCAAAGTTATGGCCACTGCAGTGCCCCTGTAATCATATAAACCAAATTCAGATGCTTTGCAATCTGCCAGTCCTTATGATTAACTACAATGCCCCTTCCACCTATTGCCCCCCGCCCATCTTATTTTACTCAGTCCCACAGGCCTTCAACCTGCTTCCTATCCTGCTAGATCCCATCACCACTTCTTCCCATCATAGCATGGTAAACTTATCTTTTTTGTAGATTGCCTTTGGGAAGAAGTAGCAACAGCATTTTGCCTTATATACTGCTTCAGAGAAATTTACAGCCCTCTCTAAGCAGTTTACAGATCATCATATTGCCTCCAACAATCCGGGGTCCTGATTTTACCAATCTTGGAAGGATAGAAGACTGAGTCAAGCTTGAGAATCGAACTGCTGGCAATTGGCAGAATTATCCTGTAGTATTGCATTCTAACCAGTGCACCACCATGGCCAATCCACCTTCCTATACAGAGGTCACATGGTGAGCACCATTTTGGAAAAGGCTGCAATTCTCACAATCTAAGAATTGTGGCAGCTCCTAAAATGGTGTCCACTTCCAGGAGAGTACCATATTGTATAGGAAGGCTGTGGGGCACATTGGATGGTTCTTTTTTCCTGAAGGTGACCTTGAGATTCCCTCAACACATTAAGTGGTAAGAGAGAAGGTAAAAAAGATATTCCCGAAAATCACAAGTCACCTTTGAAAGCAGAACCACCTGATCTGCCCCACGGCCTCTGTGTAGGATGACATAGTTATCCCAGTGGCCAGAAAGAGATGGACTAAAACAGGGGTCGCCAACCTTTTGGACCTTAGGGACCACCAAACTCATACTTTTAGATCCCAGGGACCACTAACCGGTTCTGTGGATGTGGCCTAATTTGTGGGTGTGGCTTGGTGGTCATGTGACTGGCTGGGCATGGCTTGTATGTATATATAAATATTTATATAATTATTGATTTTTTTGTAAAATAAGAGCAACTTTTACCCAAAATCAGGCAAAGCAGGCAGGCAGATTGAGTTGCTCACAGAATCAGATTCATTCAGAGATCTATCTGCCATTGTCATAGGTCAGTCTACCAGATAAAATTTGTTTGCAAACACATAAAATTTGTTAGCAAGCAGACCCATAAAATTAACTCACAACATACTATGTATGTAAATATTGATTTTTTTATAAAAAAAGAGCAACTTTTACCCAAAATCAGGCAAAGCAGGTAGATTGAGTTGCTCACGGAATCATTCAGTGATCTATCTATCTGCCATCGGCTAGCTCAGTCTCTCAAATTTGCTTGCCGTGAGTCTGCACTGAATTTACTTGCAAGCAAACCTTCAGTCCTAAGGGAGGTTCGGCTGTGCTGAGCCAAAGATCTAAAGACTAGCTAGAAAGCAAGAAATCCAACCATTTCCTCCTTCCTAGCTAATCTAAATCTCCCAGCACAGCAGAACAGAGGATGGTCAGAAAAAGGAAAAATAGCAATTTAGTAGGCAAATTTACTGGGTAAGGAGTGAGTGGGTGGGGAGGGTTCCCGCGGGCCATGTGGGCAGCACAGCCTTGTGTTTCTGCGCAACCTGGATTAATTGCTTTGTGGGGGTGCTCTGGAGGTGAGATTTCTCTGCGGCCTACCAAAATTTTCTCACGGCCCATCAGTGGGCTGCAGCCTGCCAGTTGGCGACCGCTGGACCAAAAGACAGCATTGAGGCATCAATCAAAGCAGCATAAGAACAGGTATGAAGCATCAGATCCATAGAAGCAAGATCTATAGACAGCACCCAAGGTACAGACTATGCAGAGGCCTCAGAAATAGTCCAACACTTCAGTAGGAAAATTCAATAAAAATTATGACTAAAAACCTAGGTAGGAAGATATGCTTTCTCATTATTAAAAAGCTCCACAGAAATGTAAACCTTTATGTACTTTTCTAGAAACTAGATCCCTTCTTCAAATTTATTTCAAAATGGCTGTAGAGGTGAACACCTGCATTCATAAAAAACACTACATTAACTTATTAATGCTAGGTTTATCTTATTAACATTATACATTTTGCATGACTAGAATTATTTTATTTTTATATTCCCCCCCCATAATTCAAGGAAGCATTTTTCCTTAATTTTATCCTGATGCTGCTCATGAAAACTGGTGCCCTATATCTTTTTATTCCCTTTAAAATTCACAAATACTAGCATATCAATAGCTACACAATTGTAACGAAAATGAAATTAATGTAATGAAATCCACAATTCCACAACCAATCCTTGATTTACACTGAGAACCAATATAGCCAACAGTTAAAGTGCTAGACGAGTAGCAGGCAATCCCAAATTCTAGTTCCTCCTTAGGTACAAAAGTCAGTTGGTTGACTTGGGCCAGACTCTAGATTAAATACTCCAACAAAGTTTACAGAATATAAAAAGAAGACTTTATTAAAATGGGTGTCTGTTAAACTTTTATATAAAACTAAGGCCACAGCTAATGCTAAATAATACTAAAAAGTTTTATGATTTAATTTAAACATTTTATACAAAGCTATTTTACAAATGAGTACTCAAACAAACATGCTTATTCTAAAATTTAATGCTATAAAATATTAACCTCTCAATACATATACTTTATATTTCTTTTGGTCCTTTATTTTTTCATGGCTCCTGCTGTAGGTATTAACTGAAATAGAAATGTTGCAGATTCTGAAAACAATTCTTCCTTTTTTAATCAAGTTCGTTTCTTGAAATATTACACATCCCCAGTCATGATAGCAATAAACTCTTCTTGATTGACTGTTAAAAAGAAAAAAATACATATGTACCACATTCTTGTTCAAAATGTTTCACTCAAATTAGCATCTCAAACTTATTTCATTCAGTTAAGACAACTTATCTTGATATTTTTTCTAAAAGGAAGTAACAATCTAATTTCACCTGGAAATCTTGCAGCGCATCCTTTTAATGGATGGACAGTATTTAATAGTAGAGGGAACCAATTATTATTAATAAATTAAAATAATATATCCATCCTAAGCATCCCAAATTACTCAGAGACAAGTAATCAATTTCATTTTTTAAAATATTGTTATGCTATATATAGTTTCAACCATAATTACCACCACAGATAGTCCTTGACTTAAAACCGTTCATTTAGTGACTGTTCAAATTACAATGGAACTGAAAAACTTGACTTATGACTGTTCTTAATACTTATGACCATGTAGCATCTCTATGGTCACATGATCAAAATTCACATGCTTGGCAACTGCTCATATTTATGACAGTGTAGCATCCTGGGATCACGTGATCCCCTTTTGCAACCTTCTCACAAGCAAAGTCAATGGAGAAATCAGATTTACTTAACAACTGTGTTATTAACTGCAGCGATTCACTTAACTGGGGCAAGAAAGGTCATAAAACAGGGGAAAACTCACTTAATAACTGTCTCACTTAGCAACAGAAATTTTGAGCTTGTGGTTGTAAGTCGAGGACTACCTGTACACCAACTGCTTTAAATGTTAGGTTTAGACATATTTAATTGGCATGTGTTTATGCTAACATCATCACTTTTAAAGTGAGAAGTAAATTTCATGCTTATTTTTCAATTATTTATAACGTAGAAGTTAATTCCACTATATTTATTCATTCTATACAAAAGAAAAAAAAAAGAATGGACATGCTATCAACATGTCAAGGAAATTCTCATTTTGAATAGGAAGAAAGTACCACTGTAGACTGCTTTTCTAAATATATTGGAAGCTTGTAGGATTTGTATTATTTGGATATTAGATTCAATTATTTCCATAAATCTCATCATGAAAATATTTCAAAGAAAGAAAACAAAGTGCAAATTTTTTTTTGCTTCTCCAATCCAAAATTAGAATTATGCATACATATTCAGAACTTACTTTCTCCATCACCATCCTTATCAAATTCTTCAATCATTGCCCGAAGTTCTTCATCAGTCATGTTTTCCCCAAGTTCTCTAGCTACACGACGCAGATTTCTTAAGCTTATTTTACCTGAATCATCATCATCAAACAATTTAAATGCCTTGAGTATCTCCTCATGTGGATCTCTTTCAAGTATCCAGTCTGTCACTAAAATGGAAAAAATAAAACATATATTACATCTTTTACAAAAACATTTTTATTGTTAGAATTGTATTCTCCAGACTTCCGGTTTGCAAGGCTTTGACAGTGGCAGGAATCTGCGATTGTGCGCAGTTTCTGCTGCGCTCGCCACTGGAGTGCCCTCAATCCAGCTGGATTTGGGGGCTATAGTTACCCCGTAGAGGTAACTGAAGATAGGGGAGATCCAGCAGGGGTCCGGGGGAATCGCAACCCCCTTCCTCAGCTGACTTAATTCCCTTTTCCGAAAGCAATGGAGCGGCGGTCAGCAATGGCCGGCACAAAGAAGCTTTCATCCGGATAACAATGTGCAGGAGGAAGCTGAGAAAGTGAAAGTTTTTGGCTAACTGGGATAATAAGTAATATTTAAATACCCTGGAATTTAAGCTTCATTAAAGATACATCGTTCCCAATGAAGACGGAAAAAATGTCGAAAGTTAAAAGGAAAGGTTTGTTTTTTCTCTCTCCTTCCTTACGGTGATAGCAAATGAATGGAGAAATCGGAAAAACCCATTTTGGCATCAGCAGGTAATCTTGAAAACTAAAGCCAAGAGGACAATAAAGATTTCTGAGCATCGGGGTGGGTGTGGGGGGGGAGAGAACTCTTTTTTGCTATAAGTGGGAAGGGAGAAGAAAAGAATAAATATTAAGATTTTGTTGGAGGAGGCTGCTTGGAATTTATAAGAACAGGGCTAAACTGTAACAAGACTTCTAAAAGATATATTTTAATTGGAGCTTTGTAACTAAACTATAACTCCAGGAAGAGAAAGTATAAAAAGGAGAAAGTGTGAAATGAAACAGTCTGTGTATATTTGGATTGCTTGGTGACTTTGGGACTTTTGGAAATCATTATTTGAAAGACTAAAAACATTTGGGTTGTATAAAAAAGCTTTTTACAATGGCACTTACTTGTTGATGAACTGAAAATTGAATTTAAAAAGCTAAAAGAAGAGGAACAAGAAGGAAAGGGCTCTTCTGGATCTTCCATTTTTTAGAAATGGTGATTTCTACTTACCAGAAACTACAAGAACAAGAAGACTGGGATGAAGAAGAAGCCATCTTTAATGAACAAACAACTTTAGCTGGAGAAGAAGAGGGGAAAGAGAATGGAGAATTTAAGATTTAAAAAAACAAACAAAAAAGGGAAAAATAAGGTGAAAAATCGATACAGAAAAGAGGAACACAGAAGAAGGTGGAGATTAAGAGACAAGGGGTAAAAAGGCAGGATTGGAGAAGAAAGGAAAGGAAAAAGGAAAGAGAAATTTAGCATGGTTTATTCCTATGTTTTAATTATATCATAAACTTATTATTCTTTCTTATTTTATAATATAGTATGTAGCTTCAGAATGTACTAAGCAGAATCAGAATGAAAAGTAAATTTAGGGGAAAGATTTAAAGGCGTCATACTTTAATCAGTGATTATAGGAGAAATCTTGTGTTAGTGAGAAAAGATAATAAATTGAAATAGAACAGACAAAAGATATATGCAGAATGATTTAAATTGAGATGAAATAAATAAAATAGAATTAAGAGAATGAAAAGAGGGGAGAAGCTACATAGAAAATGTAGAATGGAGAGGAATACAAAAGAAGGTGGAGATGAAGAAGGTGGAGATTAAGTGACAAGCGGGTAAAAAGGCAGGACTGGAGAAGAATGGAAGGGAAAAAGGGAAGAGAAGTTATAAAGGTTTAAAACAAGATGTAAAGAAACAAGATTTATTCAGAGACAGTGAGTAAAAATATGATTAAAAAAGAAACTGCAAAAGTACATAAAATTGTATTGTTGTATTTATATTTGAAATAATGGTGTTAGAAAACTGGATTTAATAATAGAGGTTAATTTGCTATGGATTATTGTTTTAATTATATTATAAACTTATTACTTTTTTATTTTATAACAAGTGTTAAATTTAGGGGAAAGATTTAAAGGCGTCATACTTCAATCAGTGATTACAGGAGAAATTTTGTGTTAATGAGAAAAAATAATAGAAAATTGAAATAGAACAGACAAAAGATATATGCATAATGATTTAAATTGAGATGAAATAAAATAGAATTAAGAGAGTGAAAAGAGGGGAGAAGCTATATAGAAAATGTTGAATGGTAAATAAGATATGAAATGGGATAAAAAGTGAGCATGAATTCGAATTTATGTCTGTATAAAAAGATGTAACCCAGGAAGCCGCTTTCCAAAAAGAAGTTTTATGTTTTTATGTTTTGTGTTTTATTTGTGCATATTTGTTTATTGAAAATCAATAAAAAAAATTTAAAAAAAAGAATTGTATTCTCCACAAATTTTTTTTTACTTCTGTTTCATACATCAACTTTATGGCTTAATTTAAAAGGTGCATTTTTATCATCAATCAAAATCAATCTCTACTTGCATGTACATTGGTTTATTCTCTAGCAAAAGCAGTAATATAAATCTATGTTTCTTATTAAAAGCTATGCAGACATGAAAAAGTATAAAATATTATAAGATATGATTAATTTTTTACATTTTCCCATAATTTAAGTACAATAGAAAATGTAGTTTGGGGGAACTTCTGGTTGCAAAGCTTCGGCAGTGGCAGGAATCCGTGATCGTGCGCAGTTCCTGCTGCGCTCGCTGCCGAGGTGCCCCCGATCCAGCTGGATTTGGAGGCTATGGTTACCCCGTAGAGGTAACCAAAGACAGGGGAGATCCAGACAGGGGTCTGGGGGAATCGCAATCCCCCTCCTCAGCCAGTTTAACTCTCTTTTCCCAAGGCGGTGGAGCGGCGGTCAGCAATGGCCGCCACAAAGAAGCTTTCAGCCAGATAAGATTGTGCAGGAGGAAGTTTGAAGAAGTGAAAGTTTTTGGCTGAAGCGGGACAATAAGCTACATCTTTATTCTGGAGGTTCAACTTTTTAAAGGATACATTGTTTCCTAACAAGATTGTTAAAAGCAGCGGAGAAAAGTTAAAGGGAAAGGTTTTTTTTCTTCTCACTCTCCTTCCCTACAGAAATAGCAGATGGAAATCGGAAAAACCTGCTTTGGCATAGAAGGTAATTAAATCTGAAAATTAAAGCCAAGGGGATATTAAGATTTCTGAACATTGGAACTAAAAACCAATTTATTTATTTATTTATTTTGCTATAAGTGGGAAGGGAGAGACAAAGAACATATATTAAGATTTTGTTGGAGGAGACGGCTTGGAACTTTTAAGATCATAGATAACGGCAATAAGACTTTTAAAAAATTACTTTGGAACTGTGGAATTAAATTTCACCCCAGGAAAAGATAGTACAAAAAGAAGAAAGTGCTAAATGAAACAGTTTGTGTTGATTTGGATTGCTTTGTGACTTTGTGACTCTTGGAAACTATTTTTTGAAAGACTAAAATCATTTGGGTTGTTTTAGATATATATATATCTTACAATGGCATTATCTGTTGAGGAATTGAAAACAGAATATAAAAAGTTAAAAGAAGAGGAACAAAAAGGCAAGGGCTCTTCTAGATCTGTTTTCCACTTCTTAGAAATGGCGATTTCTACCTACCAGGAATTACAACAACAAGAAAGCTGGGATGAAAAAAGAAGAAGCCATCTTTAATGGACAAATAATTTTAGCTGAGGAAGAAAAGGGAAAGGGAAAGAAAATGGAGAATTCAAGATTTAAAAAAACAACCAAGAAAGGGAAAAATAAGGTGAAAAATCGATACAATGTCAGGAAGCAACAGAAAAGAGGAATACAACAGAGAGGGGAAACCAAGAGGGTGGAGATTGAGAGATGAGGGGACAAAAAGACTAGATTGGATAAGAGAGGAAGGGAAAAAGGGAAGTTATAAAGACTTAAAACAAGATGTTAAAAAACAGGGTTTTTTTAGAGACAAAGGGTAAAATGTAATTAAAGAAGAGAATCTGCAAAAGTGCACAGGATTGCATTGTAGTATTTGTATTTGAAATAGAATTAGAAAATTGGAATATGAGTTAACAATATATTAAAGGGAATGTGTAAAATGTCTAATAGAGTTTTTAATTAGCTATGGAACATTGTTTTTACCATATTTTAGCTTACTATTTTTTTCTCTTTTTTATTACTTTAAAATGTACTATGTGGAATGCACTAAGCAGAATCAGTATGGAATTATATATTATTTTAAATGTTAAAACTAGGGGAAGGATAAAAAGTCATCATACTTCAACCAGTGATTACAGAGAAATTTTGCAGTAAAGAGAAAAGAAAAAATAGATAATTGAAAAAGAACGGACAAAAGATACAAGTAAAATGATTTAAATTGAGATGAAATAAATAAAATAGAATTAAGAGAGTGAAAAGAGGGGAGAAAATATATGGAAAATGTAGAATGATAAATGAGATATGAAATAGTATATAAGGTAAGCATGAATTTGATTTATGTCTATCTAAAAAGATGCTAACCCAGGATTAAGCCGCTTTCCCAAAAAAAGTTTTATGTTTAATGTTTAGTGTTTTTGATTGTTAAGTTAGGTTCTTGAGAATTAATAAAATTTTGGAAGAACGTTAGAAGAGAATAATGAAATTGTAAACAAGACAGATGAAAGTATAAGTACAACGAATAAAGAGATATAGAAATTTAGGTAAAAGGAGTTGGAAAAAGAATAAATAAGATATGCATATGTGATAATCTGAAACTATGTTGTGTTCAAATAAGATGTTTATTTGTTTTGTTAAAATTTAATAAGCAGTTTTTAGAAAAGAGATTTTATGTTATTAGGTTTGTTGTTGTTTTTTTAAAAAAGAAAATATAGTTTGGATTTTGAAATCCTGATAGTTTGTTTTCTCCCGCCTCTCTCCTAATATATTAAAAAACCTTGTCTTTGTCAACAGCTTAATGTTTTCATATCTGTTAAAATACATATAAACTTTGATTGCCAATTATTACTTTCTCAATAATTTGCTTAAATTCCAACACCTACCAACTTCATTAAAGTCATCAAAGGAGATTTTCCCACTTCCTTCCCGATCATAATCTTTAAGTATCTTTAATACATCTGCCTTTTTCACATCGAAACCTAAGGCTCTCATTGCCACCTTCAGGGGAAAGATAGAAATACAACATTTCAATTTGGCACATAAAAATAACTTTTCTTTGTAAATTAAATTTAGATAAGAGATACTATAGTAATAGGAAAACCACAAAATTTGGAACAAAGCATAATTCATTATTTTCCAGGGACACAACTATAATATCCTTTCACCTCGATAGCAATAAAAAATTAAATGTGACAAATAATTTAACTGATTAAATACATTTTTCAAATATGTCACTTTATATGATTATGTAAGAAATTCCAGGAGACAAGCAGGAGGGCAAGTGTTCTACTCTGAGAAATCTAGTACTGCTGAATTCAAGGATAGGAGAAACTACCTTTCTTCTTTCATTTCCTCTGATCTGGAATCAGTCTGAATAGGGGCTGGGGGGTGAGGGCAACCATGATAATATTTCCTTCTAACAGAACATCACGCATTACTGTAAGAATTTCTGCAACAGTTAAGAAACGTTATTCATGTATCTTAATTAGTTCTCATTACATTACTTCAATATTATTTACAGCACCTCCTGCCAACACTAGTAGTTCCCAGATGTGTGGTCCTCAATTCCCTAGATTTTAAGTGATAACCAAGGTGGCTAGAAATTCTAAATTGGTTCTTATATTAGGAAACCGCCATAATTGCAAAGCACTGCTTTCTATGATTCTGCCTTTTGAAAAATATCTACAATGTCAACTAGTAATGCAAGATTGTAATTATTCTGAAAAAAGTTTGGTTAAATTAACTAAAAAAATCTATGTCCTCCAATATGAATCTACCCACAATCTTAAACTATAACCTGATCAGTTACATAGAAATAAACCATGCTAAAGTCAGAGCCATATTTAGTAACAAATTTATTTAATTTTATATTTCATGTGGATTTGAATCTCAATTTAATTTGTAAGAAAGATGACAAGAAAAGTGACTCAAGATTGGTCCTTATATTAGGAAACTGTTTCTTTCTAGTGTTTTCTTCACTTTTAAAATTTTTTCTTCACTTTTAAAATGTGGGTCTGCTCTAGACCTGACCCCCCCACCCCACCCCACACTCCCCATAAGACCTTTACTGAATTGGGACTTAGTTGAATTGACAAAGCCTTTAATGTTTTCTTTTTGCCTCTATAAGATGTACTTAGGCTTTAAGACTCCATTGCAAATATTGTTCTTGGCCATTCTTTCATCTCTGTACTTCAAAAACTCTCCTGTCTTGAACCAAAATACCTCAGCAGACCAATTTATAGAATGTGTCCAAAATCCAAGACCCAGGACTCCCATGGAATTGAATTTGGCAAACTTTATAAAACATTTTATGATATAAAATTATCATAAAGCATTTTATGACATAATACAAAATATGATAAAATATTTATTGCGGTCAGCTCTTGATGTTTGTGCTGTACAGTTCAATATGGAGTACTTTCAAGGCAGATTCATCTCTCCCTGAATTTTTAAGAACTTTCCAAATAGCTCTGACATAGTTGAAGATACTAAGGAAATACCTCTGAAATGATGACCCAAGGAATCACAAGCTGTTTACTGTTATAATATTCTAACAGCTTCTTGTCGTTCCTAAACATGCAATTAACTACCTATTATAGAAGTACAATATTGCATGTTTGAATATTAAGCCTAGTCATCCAAAATATTTCAAAACAAAGTATTAAACTTTTAAGAGAAAATGGATTGCCTTTAGTTCATGATAATCTATAGCATTATCTTTATCAGTGTCAAACAGTTCAAAAGCATCTTTGATTTCTTGCTTCTGTTCTTCAGTTAATTCTCTTCTTTTTTTTCTCTTGGTTTTTTCAACAGAAAATTCAGCTCTAAAAGAAAAGAAAAATGTGTAACCATTGTACAAAAATAATTTGTCTTAATTATTAGCAAACTGTAGATCTAGAACCCATCTTAGTAGATGGATATAATGGGGTTTTTGATAAATAAGCAAATGTCACTTTCCATGAGATCTGATTTTATATAATATCTAGCCATAAAATTCATATAGTATAAATGTCCCTCACCTGAATTACAAGCTGTACATATACTCCAAACTCTAAAATCCAGACTCTTAACCTTTCTGATTCACATTTATTTTGTAACTTTTGCATATATTATTTGCTTCCCAATCCTAACTTGCCCTGCTGTTATGTATTGGCAACGCTAACTGCATTACTACTCTAACAAGATACAGTGCATAGAAATTTACCTATAATATGGTGATTATGCTGGTGAGTTTCCTATTTTGCTTTAATAAGTATAAATATCCATTCTGCGTCAACATTCAGTACTAAAACAAATACGTTTTTGCCAAATTTGTGGATAATCTGCTAATTCTGATGAGATCTTAAATTTCCCATCTCTAATTAATCCCATTCCCCCAAATTTATCTCGAGTTACATCACTTGCCACATGATTGGTTCTACTGTTTAAGATTTTCCCAGACACTTCTTTTAAAAGTACTTTTTAAAATTTCAAATTGTAACTTAACAGTTATAATTTGAAATTTTAAAAAGTACTTTTAAAAGAAGTGTCTGGGAAAATCTTAAACAGTAGAACCAATCATGTGGCAAGTGATGTAACTCGAGATAAATTACAAAGTTACAAAGTTGAGGTGTTTTAATGTAAATTACTATTTTAAAGCTATCGATACTGTAAACTGATAAAAAAAAAAATGTGGGGCGGGGGAATAAAAGGAATTGCAAAATATGATGGACAATCATTCCAAGGTGAAGATTCCTCTGAAATCTGGCAAACAAACGAGCACATACACGATTTTATTTATTTATTTATTTATTTGGCAAAAGCATGAAAACGGTTCGCACTGCCTTCTTAAGGAATTTGCTTCTCATTTTCCTTTCTAATCTACAGCTTTGGTATTTATTTCCCCATCTCCACACGAACCAAATCCGCTTCGCTTCTCTTTCGAGATTCTGAATCGATTCAGAATACCGTCAGAAATCATTAACCCTGCAATTGACGGCGGGAGGGGGAGGGAGAAAATGTGCAGAAAAACCTCAGCACAACAAACACGTGAGGACAGCGCTCCGCTGTTTGTTCCCGCCACCATCGCGCGCGACGGCAGATATCGCGACAAGCGTCGCGCGCGCGGGGAGAACGTTACATTACCATAGCAACAAGAAGCGAATCGTTACTTGTGCTCTCCCCTCCTCCCGAACGTTCGTACCCACCTCGTTACCAAATTCATTCTCCCGGTCTCCCACCCCTTGAACCGGAACACCAGGTGGGGGAAGGAGACGTATCTCTTGTAATTAATGGTCAACTAAACCCGAAATTCAGACTCGACAACAGCCTTATCTCAAAAGCGGGACGTAAACCCAAGCCTCTCCGCCAACAATGCCGCTTCCCTCTTCAGATGTCAGCTACAATTGGACGTTATAACGCCTCTTTGTGTGTAGCCCAAAGCGATTGGCTAAGACTCCCGTCAATCAAGCTTCAGGCCTCCCTCCTTGTCTACTATTAGGTTGGAAAAGTGCCAGAAACTACCCAGAAAACACCGCGAATCAACGTCATAGTGAGGGGAAGATAGAGGAAGGGAAGGAGTGTCAGCAGTGGTGACGTCGTGGCCTCGCCTCTCCGAATTTGAATGGTTAGGATTTCAGGGGTCGCTTTGCTATGGACTCTGTCATTAAATAAAGTGCTTGATTTAGTTTGTTAGCGTCTCCTTCCGCCTGGAACAGTATAATGGCTTTTTAGGAGGCAGATCTGTGCTATTCTGTAATAATTAGTTTACATTTAGCAATCAAAAAACATGCCTGTTTCGGATATATTTTATATATGGCGTGGGGTTATGCTTATCACACAGCGAGATAAGTATGTCTTGAAAGTATTTAGAATTCTGCAGGTCAATAGAAAATAAAAGGTATTAATAGGGTATTAATTAAGGGTACAAATAGACAATGAAACTGATATGAATGAGCTCAGTTTAAATTATAAATTAAGTGACTTGCATCAGGGATTGGATCCTAAAAGAAATCAGACTAAGTTAATATTAAACACATGCAAGCTTCTGTTATGCAATTGTAAAAAATCATTTTATCTTGCCTTCTTTTGTTTTACAAGACCAGGTTCCAAACATTCCCTTTGCGCAGAAGATGATTATTAAATTTTAAGAAGAATATGACAAAGGGGCATTAAGAATTACATGATACATTTTATGCACACCTTACAAATCAGTTAAGTTTATGAAAAGTGATACCAAGCAAAATGCCACTTGGCAGTTGCAACTATCTTATCTTCATTATTTTTTCTTTTGAGTTTTCTTTTTAACCTTTTTTGTGTTTATCTTTTAACTTTGTATTTAAAAAACAGTAAAACTATATCAAGCAACTATTTTCTATCCTCCTGTATGATTCAGGCATTCAAAGAAAAAATAGTTGATCTACCAGGAAAAATACTATCATCAATTAAAATAATCAAAAGTATGTAATGATTTGTACTTCCTAATCAACTTAATTAGGAAGGATAATATGAAATCTGAGAAAGGAACAAACTTTAAAAACTGCTTTGAGGTCATGAGGTATATTCATTTATTTTGACTGACTAAAAATAAATGTATGAATCCTCTTTGATCCTAATTTCTAAACTGAGTAGTCTTACACAGTTTTGGAAGCAGGTAAAATTGCTTTTATGTTTTTTTTTTTGGGGGGGGAAGTTGCATGCTTAATTTTTATGTAAACAAACTGTATGCCAATTATAGGACTAAGTGTCACATTCTGTTTGCTGGAGAACGGATACTATATTAAAGATTTTTTTATGGTTATGCCAACATGTTGCTGTCACATCCCCAGCCAGGCAGCCCATAGTTACTCTTCCACTTTAGAAGTGGCGTTTTCTTTCTCCCAAGCAAAAGCTTGTCATAACGGATAATTTAAAGTGCCCTGGCTGTAAGTTTGGGGATACATAGATATGAATAGTCATCAATAAGTTCCAGTTGAACTGACAAGTCTGATGTGGTAGACACCATCTTCACATGGTTGAGGAGCAAAGGAATCCGTGGTCATTTGACTTTGGTTATGAGGAATGAGATATTCCATTATTTTCTCTTGTTAAACATCAGGAGTTTGACCAGGCAATCAGGAATTCTACTATCTGGTGCATAAGATATGTATACTGTATATTGGGATATAAAAAAGGGAGAAATGTTGAGACACACATACATATACATTTAAATAGGAAGAGGGAAGTAGAAGGAAGAAGTTCTTTCCTGGTGAAAAATAACACTGACTTCATGAAGAAAGGAAGAATCCTGCCAAAGCACAATGGCATTAAGCACTGGTTCAGGATTAATTCAAATCAACTCAGGCAGATTAGGGGAAGGAGTTATTGATCTCTTACACTCTAAGATGGGTGTCAAACTGGTGGCCCACAGACTGGATGTGTCACATGCAGGCTACGCCCATCCCAGCTCCGTGAAGGGGAAAAATGTCACAATGTGTCACATAACAGCAATGTGACACTGCGAATTTGACACTTGTGTGAAATTTGAATTTGTGCTCTAAGACAGCAGTTGCCAACCGGTGGGCCGTGAGAAAATTTTGGTGGGCCACAGAGAAATCTCACCCCCAGAGCACCTCCACAAAGCAATTAATCCAGACTGCGCAGAAACACAAGGCTGTGCTGCCCACATGGCCCATGGGAACCCTTCCTGCCCACTCACTCCTTACCCAGTAAACATGCCTGCTAAATTGCTATTTTTCCTTTTTCTGACCATCCTCTGTTCTGCTGTGCTGGGAGATTTAGATTAGCTAGGAAGCAGGAAATGGTTGGATTTCTTGCTTTCTAGCTAGTCTTTAGATCTTTGGCTCAGCACAGCCGAACCTCCCTTAGGACTGAAGGTTTGCTTGCAAGTAAATTCAGTGCAGACTCACGGCAAGCAAATTTGAGAGACTGAGCAAGCCGATGGCAGATAGATAGATCACTGAATGAATCTGTGATTCTGTGAGCAACTCAATCTGCCTGTTTTGCCTGATTTTGGGTAAAAGTTGCTTTTTTTTTTTACAAAAACAACAATATTTATACAAATATATTTACATACAAGCCATGTCCAGCCAGTCACATGATCAAGCCACACCCACAAATTAGGCCACACCCACAGAACTGGTTAGTGGTCCCTGGGATCTAAAATTAGAGTTTGGTGGTCCCTGAGGTCCAAAAGGTTGGCGACCCCTGCTCTAAGAGTTGCGTTTCCATATCCCTGCTGTAATCTGGATGACCTCTAGGCGGCAGTATGCTCAACACAGCACTTTAATAGTCATGTTATAAACAGCCTGCAGCAGAAGGTAAAAATAAAGGCTAAATAAATTATAAAACAAAGGTTTGAACTCCCAATCCCACCCCACTAGAAGTTCAGGAGATCAGCCGGTGGTTGATTTTTCAGCCACCAAATCACTGTCCTGAAATTGCCTTTAATTAAATTCTTTGAGGATAGCAAAACTTAAAAGTTTAAAAATGAAAGTAATTTATCACAAAATGTTGTTTCATATTTATTAGTATCCCAAAATGTTTAAAATGTATCGTTGTTACGTTTTTAAAAATAGGTTTGTAATCAATTTTAAAATTCTTTAATACTATTTGTTCTCCAGTCATAGCCTTATTTTGATTTAAATTCTCTACATATGTAAACCCAATTTTAGATAATCATAGTTAATGTGATTCTGAACTACATTCCTAAAACATGGAGTTTGTCATCTTAAGAAGAACTTTGGCTCTGTCAAGGTTGGGGCACTACCAAGCAGATAATTTTACAGAATTGGAAAGAAACTTACTCTCTTAACTTTAAGAAATACCTTCCAGGATATGAGAATAACGTTTATTTTTGTAATAATCTGTAGGGTAGGATAAATGAAAATGAAAAAAAAAAAATTCAACAATTTAACAAATGTTAAGGCCCTGTCACACTGCCCAACGGATGCAAAACGTAAGTAAAAAGGACACAACGGACGAGCAAAATGTTCCATCCGTTGTTATCCACTCTCAAAAGGGGCAAAAATTTGCGTAACCAGAGCGGATAACACGGAAAGGAACGGACGTGGGGAGGACGCAGGGCGGATGGAAAGCGGATGCGGAACGGAAGCCCAGCGGATGGGAGCGGATGGCATATCCGCTAGGCTTCCGGGGGACCTCAGCAAAGCGGACGCGGAACGGATACAGCGGATGCACAGCGGATGCACAGCGGATGAAGCGGATGCACAGCGGAAGCCTAGCGGATGCACAGCGGAAGCTAAACGGATACCGAGCGTTAATTGCGCATGCGGGGGGGGATGCATTGTGTAAGCCACGCGGATATAAAGGGAAGCAGCTCGCACGTGGCCAGCATTCGGAGGAAAGACCTGCTGCTGGATACATCGAGTCCTTGCCTGCCCTGCCTGCATGCCTGCCTGCATGCCTTGATGCCAGCCTTCCTACCAGCCTGCCTCCAAGCCTCCTGGCCAGCCTCCCTGCCAGCCTTGCTCTCTGCCTGCCTGCCAGCCTTGCTGCCAGCCTGCCTTCCAGCCTCCCTGACAGCCAGTCTGCCTGCCAGCCTTGGTGCCTGCCTGCCTGCCTGCCTGCCTTCCTGCCAGCCTTCCTGCCAGCCTGCCTGCCAGCCTTGGTGCCTGCCAGCCTCCCTGCCAGCCTCCCTGCCAGCCAGCAACCCCACAACCATGGGGAAGAAGCGAAAGCCTCAGCAACCTGCCGCCATCCCTAGTAAGAGGGACAGGGCCACCCTCCCGCCCCCTGTCCCTGACTCTGCTTCTGCTGGGGCTTCTGCTGCTCGGGCTCGCTCTTCTGGTTCTGGAGCTTCTGCTGAAGCTGCTCCTGGTGGTGGTGCTTCTGCTGGTGCTTACTCTGCTGAAGCTGCTCCTGGCGGTGGTGCTTCTGCTGGTGCTTACTCTGCTGAAGATGCTGCTGGTCCTGCTGGTCCTGCTCGTGCTCCTGGACTTGCTTGTACTGCTCGTACTACTCGTGCTCCTGGTCATGCTCGTGCTCCTGGTCTTGCTGGCACTGCTGGTGCTTACTCTGCTGATGATGATCCTGGTCCTGCTGCTGCTGCTGCTGCTGATCCTGCTGGTGCTGCTGGCTGATGATGATGATGATGATGATCCTGCTGGTGCTGCTGCTGCTGCTGCTGGTGTGGAGGAGCAGCCCCTACTACCTGGGAGCCCCTCTGATGAGGGCCCATCTGGTCCTGCCAAAGGGAGGAAGAGGCATATGCAGGGACGGGAGAGGAAGCATTACTTCATTGAGGAGGAACACGAGGATGAGGTGCTGGAGTGGCTGAGAGAGAATGACTATCTGTGGTGGAAGGGACACCGGCTGTACAGGGACACCAAGTGGAAGCAGGTTGCTTGGAGAGAGAGGGCGGAGAGTATGGGCTACACTTTGGAGGTGCTCCTCGGCTGGTGGAAGCACATGCACACCTGGTATGGAAAGCTGCACCTGAAGAAATCTGACCAGGCCACGGTTAAGCTGACGGACAGGTGCAGCTTCCTGGAGGGTGAGATCCGCCACCGAGGAGCACCAGGAGCCCCTCTCACTACCCTCTCTCTCCGGCAGCCTGCTGAGAGCCAGTCCTCTTCCGGCCGAGAGTCAGTCCCTGTCTCCAGGCAGGTTTCTGTGGAGCGTGCCACGGCGGAGAACCCGCGGACAGGTGTTGTAACCGTGATGGAGCGCGTGGAGGACTCCCTGGTGCGGTGGGAGAAAGGAGACATCGAGTCCACCACAGTTGTAGCCGCATGCACCCCCCCCCCAGCTCCACCTCCACAGAAAGGCAGAGAGCCAGACAGCAGGAGGGGCAGAGCCACACTGTCCTGCTGGAGATCAGGGACACCATCCGCACCAGCATAGATCTCCTCTCTCAGCTGGTCAGCACCGACTCCTCATCCTCCAACCGCAAGCCCTTTCTCACCTATGTCAACCAGACCCTCAGGAACATGACGGAACCCCAGTACCAGGTGGTGAAGGACCGGATCACCGATCTGCTTCACAACACTCCAGACCCAGAGGAACCTGCTCCCACCCAGTCCATGCCTGCTCCTCCACCCCAAGTGATGTCCCTCCCATTCCAAGGCTTCCCACAGGCCCTCACCTACCAGGGCTACGGCTACCAGGAGATCGAGCAGTACAGGCAGCAGCCCTTCCCAGTCCAAGCACAGAGTCATCGGGCGACACCGTTGCCACCGGTTCCACTGATGCCACCGATGCCACCCACGCCAATGATGCCGACAGCGATGCCACCGATGCCACCTACGCCAGTCCTCACCCAGCTGCAGACCAGACAACCCCACTACACTACTCCTTCCTCCACCCCACAGCCAAGCCCAGCCTCAGTACATCTGTCATCAGTACTGGGGCTGACACCCCATGGCGTGGACGAAGGACCTCTCAGCATCACGGGTCTGAGCCAGCTGTCTGAGAGCTTTCTCAACACACCATCACCTGTTGTCCTCTCGGAGCCAGCCAGCCCAGTGGTGCTTCAGTCCAGCACTGCAGCAGCACCCACCTCCACAACACCTGGACTCTTCACCCGTGAGACTGGGCACACCTCCGAGTAACCAAGAGGAGTGCCAGAGACTGGCTGGCTGGCTACCTGTGGACTTTATTTGGACACTTGACTTGGTGCGGTATCTGCTATCCCGCATTAGATGGGCGTCTCATGATAGGGAGCGAAGAAGAAAGAAACGACAGGAGACGAAGTTCCTCGGGATGAGTGCGCCCAGAATATCTTGGCACACACTCTTTTATTATGCTCATTCAAAAGGGGGTGATTGTTTATTCAGAGCCTAGGTCAAGCCCAGGTCAGACAGGATACAAAAGATTACAATAGCTCAAACAAGGTAAGATACCAGGTCAGACAGGATGGCAAGATTTATAATTTGATCAGGATATTCCTTCTTCACAAAGCTGCATGCCAGACAATGTAATCTCAAATGTAAATAGGCTATTTCTACAGAGGTTTAGCTCCTTGTCTCTGTACGTGCCCTGTAAAAGGTCACTGAGAAGACAGAAGCTTAATGATTACACGTGAATGATACAATGTTGCAAATGCCTGAATGATAAATAGTTGCAATGATACACAGTTGCAAACACATGAATGATACATAGTTACAACATCTCCTCTGTTTTTATTATTTATGACGAGTCTTCTTCCTTGTCCAAGAAGACAGGAACCTTTTTTCTGAAATGTTCACCGTCCCAGTCATCTAGGCAGGAATGCGACCCGTCAGCGTCAGGGTTGTCCAAGGAGCGGTAACTCAGCAATGACATTTTTTCGTCCGGTGTTAAGGACTTAACATGAGCTTGCAATAACACATTAACATTAGCAGTTATGGAGGATAATTGATTTTTCAAAAATTGCAATATTCTATTAAAACAACAAGGTCCTATAATACATATCAATATAATGATTATTAATGGTCCTGCCAATGCAGTTATAAGGGTTGTAAGCCATGGTGAAATAGAAAACAAGCCTTGATACCAATTATACATGTTTAACCTTTCGTTTTCTCTTATCTTTTAAGTGTTTTTCTAATTCTTTCATAGAATCCAACACGATCCCCCTGTTATCAGCATAAAAACAACATTCTTCTTTAAGCGCAGCACACAATCCCCCTTGTTTTAAAAATAACAGATCTAAGCCTCTACGATTCTGCAAGACCACTTCTGAGAGGGACGTCAAGGAGTTTTGCAAAGCTGTAATTGATTTCTCAATTCGTAATAAATCATCATCAATGACTGAACCCAGAGCTGTAATTTTTTGGTCAGAGACAGCTGGTCCTGCAATTCCCGTGGCT
>BLBF01016701.1:0-14811 GCA_015471245.1 Laticauda colubrina
GTAGGCGGGGCTTTTCCGGACTCGACTTGACTTGCGCGGTTCATTCTTAGTGCAGACTTCGACCGGTTCGGATGGGGCTGCTGTGTCGTCCGTCCTTCTCCCTGGAACCGTCTGGAAGGGTGAGTCAGCCATTTTACCGCCGCCTGAGTTTCTTAGGCTGACGGTTTTGCCGCTCCCTCCTGTGTCCTCTGGGCAGGTCGAGCTGGCTTGGCTGGCCCCTTCCGATGAGCTCTTCACGCAAGTCTCTCCAAACAATGAGTCTTTTATTTGCTCTTTTTGTTCGTATGTTTCATTGGGTTTGGTTTTAAACAGTTCTTTATTTATTTCTCGCCTTTCCCCCCCCACCTTGGTTTGCAATTCGCCGGTTTTTTTGGTGAATGTTTGTAAGTCTGTGGTTCTCTCTATAATTCGAGATCGAAGCTGGTCTATGTGCCGCTTCCATTCCCTGCCATCGTCTAATTTTAATCGGTAGGATTTGGGGCCTGTAATTTGGATAATCTGTCCTGGTAGCCATACCGGGTCCCCGGTGAAGTTTTTAGCGTATACCAAATCGCCTATTTCGAATTGTCTGAACCGTGTAGAGTAGTCAGGGGGGTTTTCTGGGGTAAAATTTGGGTGTAACCTATCAAGGTGAGATCTTAATTTTCGCCCCATAAGTAATTCTGCTGGGGACTTATTGGTTATGGTACTGGGCGTTATGTGCTGGAGTGTGAGCAAACGGTTTACTTTCTGTTAGACATCTCCAGCGTCCATTTGTTCCAAACCTTCTTTAGTAAACCGGACTATTCTCTCAGCCCTGCCGTTCGCAGCCGGGTGAGCCGGCGCGGTTAGGGCATGTCTTATACCTAGGGAGGCTAGGTATTGCTCAAATGGTATGCTGGTTAGCTGTGGCCCGTTATCTGAGACAAGAACGTCCGGTATGCCATGGGTGGCAAAAAGGTTGTCCAGCTTTTTGATTACAGTTTCTGTTGTCGTTGATGGCATAACTTTTACTTCAAGCCAATTTAAATAGGCATCAACGACAATCAGAAAGGTATGCCCCTTGGTAGGACCCGCGAAGTCAATGTGTATTCTTGACCAAGGTCCCCGAGGGGTTTCCCAGTCCTTAACGGGTGCTTTTGGTGGGGATGGTCTAATTGCCTGGCATTTGTGGCATGAGCTTACCCAATACTCTATGTCCTTATCAATACCCGGCCACCAAACATAACTTCTGGCAAGGCTTTTCATCTTAACCATTCCCAGGTGCCCTTCATGTAACAGCTTAAGTACCCTGGGCTGTAATTTGGCAGGGATTACTACCCGATCACCCCACAACAAACACCCCTTTTGGATTGAAAGTTCAGTCTGTCTGGACCGGAAAGGTTTAAAGTTTTCAGTTTTTTGATTCTCCGGCCAGCCTTTACCTACCCAGCTAAGAACGCGGGCAGTCAATGAGTCTTTCGCGGTGGCTCTGGCGACATCATACGCTGATATGGGTAGATCGGGGCAAGTCTCGATTTGTAGCGTTGTCATCGCTGGTGCCAGGTCTTCGTCGGTTGCTGGTAAGGGTGCTCTGCTCAAAGCGTCCGCATGGGAAATTTGTTTCCCTGGCCAATGTGTCAGAGTGTAGGAATAAGCTGCTAGGAACTCTGACCATCTCGTCATTCTTGGGGACAGTATATTAGGTGTTGGCTTGTTTCCCGCCAAAATCCCCATTAGCGGTTTGTGGTCCGTTATGATTTGAAAAGTCCGCCCATATAAGTATTCGTGGAAGCGTTTTACTCCAGCGACAATTGCTAGAGCTTCCCTGTCCAATTGGCTGTAATTCCGCTCGGTTTTTGATAGAGTCCTAGAGTAATATGCGACGGGTACTTCTCTGCCATCAGGTAGTTGGTGGCTCAGGATGGCACCTACTCCATATGGTGAGGCGTCGCAGGTCACTGTTAATGGCAGAGTGTTGCTAAATTGGATGAGGACGTTTGTTGATGTTAGCAAGCTTTTAATATTTTGGAAGGCTTTTTTTTCTTTGTAACCCCAAGTCCAAGTTGCCTTTTTGTCTAGCAGACGGTGTAACGGTTCTGCTATAGTGGCTTTGTTTGGCAGGAACACGTTATAAAAATTAATTAATCCTAAGAATGCTTGTAGTTCGGTTTTATTTCTTGGTTCAGGAGTGTCTTTGATTGCTTTAACTTTTTTGTCTGTGGGGTGGATACCCTCTCCGTCTATTGAGTAGCCCAGGAATTCGACGCTGTTCTTAATTAAACAGCACTTTTCTTTTTTTACCTTGAGGCCAGATTCCCTAAACTTAGTTAATACTTCTTTGAGTCTGTTCCTTAATTGAGTTTCATCTCTGGCCGAGATTAGGACGTCGTCAAAATAGGGAACGACTCCTTGTATGCCATTTAGAAGGCGTTCCATCAGACTCTGGAAGATGCCAGGGGCCACGCTTACTCCAAATTGGAGCCGATGACATTTGAATGCGCCCTTATGGGTGACTATAGTCTGTGCTTCTGCTGTTTCTGGGTCCACTGGGAGTTGTTGATAGGCTTGTGCCAAGTCGAGTTTGGCGAAAACTTTGCCTTTTCCCAGGGAATGAAGCAAATGCTGGACTACTGGCACCGGGTATGCGCTTGGTTGTAATGCGTGGTTCAGTCACCACAGTCACCACAGATTCTGATGGACCCGTCAGGTTTAATGGGTGTGACAATAGGCGTTTCCCACTTGGCATGGTCCACAGGTTCTAACACCCCTTGGGCTATTAATTTGTCCAGCTGTTCCTCTATTTTTGCCTTTAGTGCAAAAGGAACTCGCCTGGCTTTTATTCTTCGTGGGGCTATTTGGGGGTTTAGATTGAAAGAAATGGGATTTCCCCGATACTTGCCTAGTGAGCCGTCAAAAACGTCCTGGAATTCTCGGATGAGGTCGTCTTCCCAGCCAGTTGTAGTCACTCGATCGACCCCGGTCATCCCGATGCCCAATGGCGCGAACCATTTGATGCCCAGGAGGCTTGGTCTGTCTTGGTCGACTATGGTCAGCGGAAGCACCTTGACGTGATGTTTGTAGGCGACTCGGAATTGTCCCATGCCTACCACAGGGATTTGGTTTCCCTGATAGTCCTTGAGGGTTAGGTGCTGCTTCTTCAATTCTTTGGGTTTGATACCTGGGACTAGCTGTTTTATTGTGTCCCACGATACCATGGAGAGGAAGGACCCCGAGTCCACTTCCATCTTACAGTGTTTTCCTTCGATTTTCACGATGACTTTAATTTTTTTTCCACTTTCCGTCTGAGCGCTCTGTATAATGACAGTTTGGTGTGTATTGGCTCGCTTCTCTTGTTGCCACTTTCTCTTGGCTCGTTTTGGCTCGGCTCGTGTTGGGGAATTTCTGCGTCTTGTCGGGCTCTAGTATTTTTTGTTCCTGCAGACCTTCTCGATGTGCCCTCGTTTTTTGCAATGCCGGCAGATGGCATCGAGAAATCTGCATTCGGCTCGGGGATGGTTTCCTCCGCAGCCAGCGCATTCCCGCCAATTTCTCCTTTCGCGCTCTTTTTTGTTCGTGAGCAAAGGGTGGACCTCATCGTCCTCTTCGCTCGATTCAATTGTTTCGCCCGACTCTTTGTAGTGGGTTGTGGTGGCAGGGTGCTTTCTGTCTTTGGTTGGTGTTTCTTCGCTGTGTGTGTTCATCTTTTTAATGGCTACGGCAGATTTTTTCGTGGCTTCAGCGGCTGTGGCTTTCGCGATGGCTTCGGTAACAGTGATGTTGGGCTTGTTGAGCAATTTACTCTGTGCGGTCGAGTCTCTCAGGCCCAGCACCACGCGATCCCTCATTGCCTCGTCTATGTTCAAAAATTCACACTCACCCCCTATTTGTCTGAGGGCAGCGATGAAATCGGCGACGGTCTCTCCCTCTCTCTGGTCTCTGCGGTAAAATTCGTGTCGCTTTATTAAGTTAGACACCATCGGAGCGTAGTGTGCTTTGAGGAGTCTTAGCAATTCTGTCCATGTTAGTTGTTTAACGTCCCGGGGCTTCGCAAGGGCCTTTGCCATCTTAAAAACTGTTGGCCCGCAGTGCGTCAGGAACACAGCTCTCTTGCATTGCTCTGAAATGCCTTCCATTTCATTGCTCTCCAAATATATTTGGAAGCGATCAGCATAGGAATCCCAATCCTCTTCGTTGGGATTGAAGGGAGCGGGCGGTGCGTTGTTTCCAGACATCTTGGTTGTAATCTGGACTTCTTATCACCGCGTGCAGGTTTTTCTGTTCAGGATGATCCCACCCTCGTCGCCAGTGTTTTGTTCGGAAAACACACGAGGTAGACCGGGTTCCAACAACAAATACTTTATTCTTCAACTAGTTAGTAAATAGGAACACTTGGCTGAAGCTGAGGCCAGCCTTTTGTACAGGCTGGCTTGCCTGCTTGCAGCCAATGGCAGTTGTTTAGATTTGCTGCCTTTTAGCAGCTCTTTGGATTGGTTCCTAGTGAACCAATCCAATGTTCATGTTATTGACCAATCAGGTTTGTAGATTTGGAGTCACCCACTTTACATATAGAACATATATATATATATATATATATATATATATATATATATATATATATATATTTGTTTTCTTAAGTTTTCGCGGGTACTTACATGTGTGCTGTTCAGCTTCCTTCGGGTATTATCCCACGTCATTGTAGTTCTGTTAAGGTTGTAGCAACGTTTCAGCAGAATCTCATCTGCCATCATCAGGCTTCTGTATGGATATGGGTCTTACAGCTCCTGGTTTTAAATTTGAGGCTGGTTCATTCTGATTGGCTGGGAGCCTGGACCTGTTTCATTGGACTTGGAGTTTGATTGATTGGTGTTCCTGGTTTCTTCTGTCTGTTTTGTGGCTTTGATTGGCTGGCAACAGTCTGTTCTTGTGTTGGAGGCTTTTAGTGCAGCTTGGCTCCGTGTGAAGGGACGGCTGCTCTTCATTAGCAAGCTGGGTTTCACCTAACCCCCCCACCAGGCACCCAGGTGACACATATAAAGACTGAACTATGTACCCTAACTGAAGTATTGACAGCCTATGGCTTCCACAAAAACAAAATTACCAACTTGATCCACAAAAACACACCAAGACATAACAGAGACCTAGAAGATCAACAGATCCATGGAACAGCTGTCCTGCCCTACATAAGAGGTACCACAGATAAAATCAGTAAGATACTACACAGGCATCACATCAAGACTGCCTTCAAAACAGACAAAAAAATAGCAGCCATCCTGAGGAACCCCAAAGACAAAATTGACCTGGAAAACCAAGGCATATACAAAGTTCCCTGTGCATCATGCCCGGCCACATACATTGGACAGACCAATAGACAAATAAGTACTCGCGTAGATGAACACAAAAATGCAGTATAAATGCTGGAACATACCTCCTCACTAATCCAACACATGAAAACCACAGGTCACAACATCAACTTCAATGGCACCAAAACCCTAGCCACTATAGAAAACCCCAGCCACAGAATCATCAGAGAAGCCATAGAGATTGAAAAAAGACCTGAAAGCATGAATGGAAGAGATGATTCCTCCAGACTGTCAATCATTTGGAAGCCTGCACTCTCAAATGGGAAGATCTCCACACCACAAGCCAGGCAAACACCTGGGCACAAACAGACTTCCTCTGATACCTCCAGCTCAAACATACCCCAACCACGCACCTAGATGAAACCTAGCTTCCTAATAGATAACAGCGGTCCTTTCACGTGAAGCCAAGCTGCACCGAAAGCCTCCAACACAAGGAACACAGTGTTGCCAGCCAATCAAAGCCACAAAACAGACAGGAGAAATCAGAAACACCAATCAAACAAACTCCAAAAACAATAAACACAGACCAAGACTCCCAACCAATCAGGATGTAAAAAAAACCATCCTGGGACAGCAGTAGGCTAGCCTCAAATTTAAAACTAACGGCTGTGATAGCCTGACCCACATACAAACTCAATACAGAAGCCTGATGATGGCAGATGAGATTCTTCTGAAACGTTGCTACAACTTTAAAAGCACTACAATGACGTGAGATAATACCTGAAGAAAGCTGAACAGCACATGTATATATATGTATATATATATAAGGTTTACATTAATTTTGTCTGGTTAAAAGGACATATAGGTATTTGAAAATATATACATATCTGCAGTAAATCTGGATGTTGTTAATCCTCTGAAAACTCTTTTTTTTTTCTTTTCTTTTTTTTCCCAGTGCCATTTATTATGGACATTTAATGTTAATCTTAATTTATCTTTGATATAATTTGTTAATCACTGAGAAAAACAAACATATTTTTTTATTTTAGGGAGGCTCAGCCAACCTTATTGTATATATGCTATGCTCTGACAATAAATGTTTGAAAATAATGAATTTTTTTTTAATGTTTACATATAAAGTAATGTTAAATGTTATTAATTGAAGCTAGAACCAGGAATTTGTAAACTGTAGACATAAATGTCATAAATAAACTACAGAAATATCAAAGTTGTGAATTTTTTAATGTTCATAAAATTTTCTTATTACTTTGGCTGAAAAGACAGTTTAAAAAAAATAAAATGAACAAATCTGATCTAATGAATGTCTGATTATCTAAGGTATTGAAAGTGCAGATGATTTTGAGGAATCAATATCCAAGATTGCTTTCAATGAAAATAGGAACTAAATTGGTTTTTAAATGGTTTTAAATTGTAGGGTAATATTACACACTTTCACTTATTCAGCAGTTTTCCTAACAAAGAATGTAAAGTGAAACATGACCCCCTTCATCCCCTGTCACTATATGGAAAAAGATCATTTTTTTCTTTTTTCTTTTTCAAAAGGCAGAAAGAAGCCAATTAGCAATAAATAACACAATCTGGATACTAAAAGGGACAGATACAGTAAATAAAGATAGATATGAAAGATGGATAGAGGGAAAATTCAGGTTAGCATTGATTTGTCAGAATCCTCAATTTTTCCAAAGCCTTGATTGCTATTCTACCAAATGCTAGTCTGTGGTACATTTAACTATTAATTCCTTTATTACTGATTTTCAACTGGTAGAAGCTATCTACTACTTCAGTGTCTTCATTATGAATTGTAAGATTAGTTGTTATACATATTGTCATTGTTACTGTTATTTAATCCTAGTTACATTTCTTTTCACTTTGCTGTTTCATTACTAGAGTTTAAAGATCATTTCTATATTCAGTTATTAGAGTAGTATCACCATCATAATGCAGGTTATTTATTGATCTATCAACCTATACAAGCTTCCTCAATATATATTCAGCATATAGATTGAATAGATAAGGAGGGAGTATATAGCCCAATTTCACTCCTTTGCTGACTTGAAACCCACCTGCTTTGTCATATTCTGTCCAGACTGTGGCTTTGTGACCATTGACCAGTATGTGGATTTCTCATGGGGATATTCCTGGATTCAGTTCTCTTAAGTACATTCCAAACTTGACACTGACAACACGAATATAAATATAAATATATTTATAATATATTGTAAAGGCCAACCAATTGGCTATTTAGCTATTGTTTGGCCTTTTCAATTATCTACCATAGCATGCATCACCAATCTTGTTCTCAGACTTATCTAAAGCCTGTTTTAAAATCCTCTCTTTTTTGTAGGATTTTAATGTGCTTTTAAACATAATTTTGTTAGCATGCAAAATTAAGAATGTTATGTGATAGTTTGAAACACTACTACGTCTGCTTTCTTTGGTATTGGTTATAGATTTTGTTCTTCCTAACTTTAATTATAATCTTTAGTGATTCTTCCATGATTGCTGTGGTACTTCCTAAATTTCTGTAGCCTTCTGATTTAATAAGAATGCTGAACTAAATTCACCTTATAGTACCAGAAAATCTTGTAACTAGGAAAACAGGGAAAATCTCTCTCAGTCCTCTCTGTCTGTGTGTGAGTGTGTCTGTCTGTCTCTCTCTCTCTGTTTCTCATCTGCCATCCTCAGACTTGTGTACTGAACCCAATAAACAAGCCTGAGGATGGCAGATGAGATTCTGCCAAAATGTCCACTACAACTTTAAAAGCACAACTATAATGATATGGAAAAATACCCAAACAAAATTGAATACCATACATGTAAATACCCGCAAAAACTTAAGAAAACACACACACACACACACACAAAAACATATATATGTGTGTGTGTGTGTGTTTATTTCTGTGTGTGTGTGTGTAAGGAAGAAAAAAAAATTAAAACCAATACTAAAGAAAGCAGATTTAATAGTGTGTACAAACTATCACATAATATTCTTAATTTTACATGCTAGCAAAATAATTTTTGAATCAAATATACACAGTATACACATCCAAGTTATCCAACACATACACACACATCTCTGATCTGATTGCAATATTGGATTGATTTGGCTAGGTAGGTGTTTCCTGCCTGTTCCAATCTATAAATAAAGCCCCTGTCAAACTGCACCAATGGATGGAAAGAGGATGTAAAATGGAGAAAAACACTTGCCATCCGTTGGTTAACGGGGACCCCCTACAGGGACCCCCTACAGGAGCATGCAGTATGGCTGGAGGGTGCCACACAACACCATCAGCATTGTGGTCAGAGAAGTGGTGCAGGCCATCATCGAAGACTACCAGGAGGAGCTCCTCCAGTGCCCCTCCACTGAAGAAGGATGGAAGAAAGTTGCAGAGCAGTGGTATCAGAGCTGGAACTTCCCCCACACCGTTGGAGCCATAGATGGGAAGCATGTGGCCTGCAAAGCACCAGCCAAGTTGGGGTCCACTTATTTCAACTGCAAGGGCTTCTTCAGCATCGTCCTCTTCACCATGGTCGATGTTGACTACAAGTTCATGTACATCAATGCTTCAGGCAACGGGTCAGCTTCAGATGCCCAGGTATACAACGCCAGTCATCTCAAGGAGGGGCTGGAATGCAACCTCATCATGGGCTTCCCAGATCCAGAACCCCTGCCCAACGACACGCAAGATGTGCCCTACTTCATCATGGGGGGGGGAGGGTTCTCCCTCAAAACCTACCTCATGAAGCCCTACACCTCCAGATGCCTCACCCGTGAAGAGAGGATCTTCAACTACAGGCTATCCAGGGCAAGGCGGGTGGTGGAGAACGCCTTTGGCATCCTGGCCAACAGGTTCCAGGTACTTCTCACCACCATGCAGCATTGCCCAGAGACCATGAAGAGGATCGTGGAAGCTTGCTGCATCCTGCACAATCTCATGCACACCCGCTACCCAGTCTTGCAGAACTGGCTCGTCGACCTCCAACAAGGCAATGGGGACATGGAGGCAAGGGCAAAACCTGATAGACACTGAGGATGTGCAAGGCCCCAACAGAGCCTCACGTGAAGGGAAGAAGTAGTGCAACCTCCTGAAACATTGGTGGAACTCCCCAGCTGGAGCAGTGGAGTGGCAAGACAGGATGGTAGATGATTAATGGATGCTTCCTTCATCCTGTCTCATCACATGGATGAGATTGGGCCATGTATGTTGGGTGGGCCTACAATGAACAGGGCATTTAATAAAGAGTTGTGTTTATGTTGACATGTGTGGATGAATGATTACATTATTATTGATAATAAAGAGCCATAGGTGTGGCACCTGGGAGGGTGGACCATACAGTCCCACTATGCTTGCACTGGAGGTTTATCTATCCCTCAGCTATTACCCATCCCAAAGGTATCCCTGCCCATCCCACAGTTATCCCTGCCCATTCCACAGATATTACCCATCCCAAAGGTATTCCTGCCCATCCCACAGGTATCCCTGCCCATCCCACAGCTATTACCCATCCCAAAAGTATCCCTGCCTATTCCACAGCTATCTTAACCCATCCCAAAGGTATCCCTGCCCACCCCACTGCTATCCTTACCCATCCCACAAGCATGCAAAGGCTTAAACCATTTCTAAAAGTTTCCCCCAAGACTTTATTTAATAAAATAAATGAGGCAAGTGTGTGAAGCAAAGATAATCTTTATTAATAACAAGCTGTAAAAGAAAAATGACCCAAGTCAAGTGTACAAATAAAGTCTAAAGCTGGCTCAGTCCCATGATGTTGAGAGCTCCTTCCTCCATGCCATGGGGTGTCAGCCCCAATACCGACGACAGATGTACTGAGGCCGGGCTTGGCTGTGGGGTGGAGGAAGGAGCAGTGTAGTGGGGCTGTCTGGTCTGCAGCTGTGTGAGGACTGGCGTGGGTGGCATCGGTGACGTGGGTGGCATCAGTGGCATCAGTGGCATCAGTGGTGTGGGTGGCATCGGTGGCATCAGTGGAAATGGTGGCAACGATAGCGTCCGATGAGCCTGTGCCTGGACTGGGAAGGGCTGCTGCCTGTGCTGCTGGACCTCCTGGTAGCCATAGCCCTGGTAGGTGAGGGCCTGTGGAATGGGAGTGACATCACCTAGGGTGGAGGAGCAGACCTGGGCTGGGTGGGAGCAGGTTCCTCTGGATCTGGAGGGTTGTGAAGCAGATCGGTGATCCGGTCCTTCCGCCATGTCCGTGAGGGTCTGGTTGACATAGGTGAGGAAGGGCTTGCGGTTGGAGGATGAGGAGTCAGTGTGGACCAGCTGAGAGAGGAGATCTATGCTGCTCCGGATGGTGTCCCTGATCTCCAGCAGGACAGTGTGGCTCTGCCCCTCCTGTCTGGCTCTCTGCCTTTCTGTGGAGGTGCAGCTGGGGATGGATGCGGCTAGGACTGTAGTGGAAGTGCCGTCTCCTTTCTCCCACTGTGCCAGGGAGTCCTCCACGTGCTCCGCCATGGTTAAAACAGCTGTCCGCTGGTTCTCCACCGTGGGACGCTCCACAGAAACCTGCCTGGAGACAGGAGCTGACTCTCGGCCGGAAGAGGACTGGGTCTCAGCAGGCTGCCAGAAAGAGAGGGTTGTGAGAGGGGCTGCTCCTCGATGGCAGATCTCACCCTCCAGGAAGCTGCACCTGGCCATCATGTAGGTCTCTCTGTCTGTCAGATTGACCGTAGCCTGGCCAGATTTCTTGAGGTGCAGCTTCCCGTACCAGGTGTGCATATGTTTCCACCAGCCGAGGAGCACCTCCGATGTGTAGCCCAGATTCTCCGCCTTCTCTCTCCAAGCAGCCTGCTTCCTTTTGGTGTCCCTGTAGAGCCTGTGTCCCTTCCGCCACAGATAGTCATTCTCTCTCAGCCACTCCAGCACCTCATCCTCGTGTTCCTCCTCAATGGAGTATTGCCTCCTCTCCCGTTCTCGTATATGCCTCTTCCTCCCTTTGGCAGGACGTGATAGGCCCTCATCAGAGGGGCTTCCAGGTTGTAGGGGCTGCTCCTCCACACCACCAGCAGCAGCAGCACCAGCAGGATCATCATCCTCAGCAGCATCAGCAGCAGGATCATCATCAGCAGCAGCAGCAGCACCAGCAGGACCAGGATCATCATCAGCAGAGTAAGCACCAGCAGCGCCAGCAGGACCAGGAGTACGAGCAGGACCAGGAGCACGAGCAGGACCAGCAGGATGAGCAGGACCAGCAGGATGAGCAAGACCAGGAGCACGAGCAGGACCAGCAGGACCAGCAGTACGAGGAGCAGCTACAGCAGAGTAAGCACCAGCAGAAGCACCACCGCTAGAAGCAGATTCATCAGCTCCTCCAGAAGCAGCATCAGCAGAAGCCCCAGCACCAGGAGCAGTGCCAGCAGAGTAAGCACCAGCAGAAGCACCACTGCCAGAAGCAGCATCACCAGAGTAAGCACGAGCAGAAGCACCACCGCCAGAAGCATCATCATCAGCTCCTCCAGAAGCAGAAGCAACAGAAGCCCCAGCCCCAGAAGAACGAGCCCGTGCTGCCAAAGCCCCAGCAGAAGCAGAGTGAGGATCAGGGGGTGGGATGGTGGCCCTGTCCCTCTTGCCAGAGCAGGCAGCAGATGGCTGAGGCTTTCTCTTCTTCCCCATGATTGTGGGGTTGCTGGCTGGCAACAAGACTGGCAGGCAGGCAGGCAGGCAAGCAGGCAGGCAGGTAGGCTGGCAGGCAGGCTGGCAGGAAGGCAGGTAGGCTGGCAGGCAGGCTGGCAGGAAGGCAGGCAGGCAGCAAGGCTGGCAGGCAGATGGCAGGCAGGCTGGCAGGCAGGCTGGCAGGGAGGCTGGGAGGGAGGCTGGCAGGGAGGCTGGCAGGATGGCAGGCAGGGCAGGCTGGCAAGGCACTCGATGTGTCTGGAAGCAGGTCTTTCCTCTGAATGGTGACCTGCTTCGGAGCTGCCTCCCTTTATATCCGCGGGGCTGACGCAATGCATCCTCCCCGCATGCGCATTGAACGCTAGGCATCCACTAGGCTTCCGCTGTGCATCCGCTAGGCTTCCGCTTTGCATCCGCTTCAGCCACTCGGCGTCCGCTCTGCATCCGCTGTATCCGTTCCGCGTCCGCTTTGCTGCGGTCCCCCGGAAGCCTTGCAGATGTGCCATCCGCTCCCATCTGCTTCCATCCACTAGGTTTCCGTTCCGCATCCGCTTTCCATCCACCCTGCATCCTCCCCCCGTCCATTCCTTTCCATGTTATCCGCTCTGGTTATGCCAATTTTTGCCCCTTTTGAGAGCGAATAACAACGGATGGAACATTTTTCTCATCTGCTGTATCCTTTTTACTAACGTTTTGCATCCGTCGGCCAGTGTGACAGGGCCGTTAATAGGCCCATTGTCACCACTTGTAGATAGCCACACGACTAGCTGCTGAACAACTGATTGCCTACTAGAAGTTGTAGCTCAGTTCTGCTCTCAATCAGCTTGCAAAATTCTAGAAAATGCAACAATTGTCTCCCATGAGCCAGAATGAGACAGCTCCAGAACCCCACTGCACTTATACCATGTTGATAATCCCAGTCAGGGTCCAAATAATATGGCCTTATCTTTGATCCATACATATCGGCACTCTGTGGGCTATGCAATCCTGAAGTCCAATAATTCATTGGACAACTTATTACTATTAGTGTCCTTCCTCCCTTTATCATCAGAGAAAATTTAATTGCAATATACAATACTACAGTAAGATTTATTTTGTCACTTTTACAAGAAGTATTGTGTTGTACTGCACAATACCAAGATAAATAATTTGTATATGTATGATAATAGATCAGTGTAAAGATACATCAAGTCTTTTTGTTTACTCTTCCAAGCTTATATGCTAATTTTCAACTTTTAATTAATCATTGGAACTTTAGGACTATTGCTGCAATTTCAATGAAATACCGTAGATATATAAAAAGTCTTGTTTTCTGATTGTTAGAAATATTTTTGTTTACTTCATCGTGCCAGTGGCAGACTGTTCAAGTGGCTTTCAAAATAAATGAGTGACTTTTTGACTACCTCAAGTTTTTTTTAAAAAAAATGTCCACAACTGTCATCGCCAAAGTAATCCAGTTTGCCCCAGCTATAAATTGCTACATGAGAACACTTTAAGCAAATTAATACAGAAAGCATGTTAAAGGGTGGGAAAGGTCAGTCACTTCAAATTGAGGGAAGTTTTCTTTTTCATCCCTCTTTAGTGTGTATCTTTAATTTTCCATTTCTACCCTTAAAATGGATTCCACACAATCCCTTTAATAAGCAACACTGTGAGCACATTTTTATTGATTCAAATTTCCTGGTACTTACAAACTGTAATATATAGTATTTCAACCATCAAACACAGTGGAATTGGTAGTTCAGAAATTAGAATCAGTTGGTTGCAGTTTATCACTTCTATACAGTTTATCATCTATATTATGATACAACAGTGGTGGGCCTCATCTCGGGGGTGTGGGGGGAGAATGAGTCTGCCTATGGAGATGAGGTAGACAGTTGCTTTCATGGTGTGGAGACAATAACTTGGTTCTGAACACCAATAAGACCAAGGAGCTTATAGTGGATTGTAGAAGGAATAGATTAGACATCCAGCCCTTGCTTATCAATGGAGACCGAGTGAAGCAAGTGGCAAGTTTTAAGTTTCTTGGTGTTATTATAAAAGAGGACCTGACCTGGGGTGCTCACATTGCAGTACTGGTCAAAAGGCCCAGCAGAGATTATACTACTTGAAACTTCTCAGAAAACAACAACTGAATAAAAAACTGTTGGATACCTTTTACTGGTGCACCATGGAGAGTATTTTAACTTACTGCACCTGTATGGTTTCCCAATTGCACACCATATACAGGTGCCAGTGGCAGATAGGACAGCACTCCAGAGGGTTAACATCATCGCCCAGAAGATCATTGGTTACCTTCTCCCCTCTTTGGAAGAGCTTTATAGCTCCCACTGCCTTAAAAAAGTTCAAAACATTCTCAAAGAGCCATCTCATTATCATCTGGCAGATGGTACAGGATAATAAAAACAAGGACAAATAGGCTGAAAAACAGCTTCTATCTCAGGGCAGTAACTATGTTGAATTCTACTGTACAGTGCAATATTAATGCAATATCAGGTTTTCTATTCAATTGTACAGAATGTGAAAGATGTGTGTTTGTGTTTTATTGCTATAGTTGTAATGTACACTTAAGATGGCATTAATTTCATTGTACAAGGTGCAATGACAATGAAGTAAACTAAATTAAACTAAATTATGTCTTGTATGTGGGTTGTGGAATTATACATTTTTGGATGCTGCCCATTCCTGGAAAAAGTGTATTCTTATTGTATTCTTATTTTACTTGAGGGAAATGTATCCTTTTATATTATATTGAATGGGGTCAGGTACTCCTCCAAGAAAGTCATCTTCAGCTTTCACAAAAGTTGGAATTCTGCTCCATCTTATAACTTTCCTCAATAATGACTCCTGCTCTCTCTCTCTCTCTCTCTCTCTCTCTCTCTCTCTCTCTCTCTCTC
>BLBF01016704.1:0-14427 GCA_015471245.1 Laticauda colubrina
TGTTTAGCTTGTCTACCTAACCCTGGTTGGGGAACCCAGGCTTAACAAAAACTATCCCCAGTGTGCAGGTCTCCACACAATAAAAACTTTGCACATGCTCCACAAGTATTTTAAGATGGCACATTCATGTTAAAAAAAAAAGGCTGGAACATGTAAATCGGCTTTCATATGAATGAGGTATGTTTCAGGATTAAAGAGGAGGCCATTGAATAACTGTGATCTTTGCTGAAGAAAACCCTCATTTACAGCAACAGATTTTCAGACAATTAACTCTGGTCCTGCAAAAAAATAAATGTGCTAAGTGGTTGTGCAGTTCAGTCAACTACACTAAATATCCCAGGGACAGGAGGAAGAGAACAGCTGCCAAGAAGCTCATTCAGCCCTTTGAAGGGGAAATTCTATGAAGACAATAGCCTAGCAGAGTTGAAACTAGATTGTTGTTCCCTAAAGGCCATGTCACACTACCCAATGGATGCAAACAGGACACAACGGACGAGCAAAATGTTCCATCCGTTGTTATCCGCTCTCAAAAGGGGCAAAAATTTGCATAAGCAGAGCGGATAACATGGAAAGGAATGGACATGGGGAGGATGCAGAGCGGATGCATAGAGGATGCAGAGCGAATGTATAGAGGATGCGAAGAGGATGCGTAGAGGATGCAGAGCGGATGCGTAGAGGATGCAAAGCGAATGTATAGAGGATGCGTAGAGGATGCGTAGAGGATGCAGAGCAGATGCAGAGCGGATGCGTAGAGGATGCGTAGAGGATGCAGAGCGGATGCATAGAGGATGCAGAGCGGATGCAGAGCGGATGCAGAGCGGATGAGCTGCATCCGCTTTCATCCTTTCTCCATCCGTGCTACTAACGCTGCACATCCGTTCTGCTTCCTCCCTGCGTCCGTTTACCGCTGGAACGGATTTGAGTTGTGCGGATGCACAGCGGATGCTTAGCACATATAGCAGATGCGTAATGGATGCAGAACGGATGTCCCCCATATGCCTAGAGGATGCAGAACGGATGCATTGGATACAATTTCCGCTCAAAAGTTTTGGGCAGCTCAAAACTTTCTGAGTGGATGAAACATCAATAAACGGATGCTGGACAGATAGAGAGGAAGCAAAACGGAGGTAGTGAGTACATCGCGTTAACCAATGGATGGCAAGCTTTTTTGTCCGTTTTACATCCTCTTTGCATCCGTTGGTGCAGTGTAAATATTCTGGAAAAAAAATGACTGTGAAAGGATTTTGACCTATTTAAGTTTCATTGTAATATAACAATGGCCTTTGGCAGGATTAAGTCAGGCCAACATGTGCCAAATAATGAAAACAATCATTGCCTGCATATTGTATTGACACAGAGCAATTCAGAGTGTTGCAAAGCTTTAATCTTCAATTTGCATCCATTGCTAACAAAACTCAGGGAGAAAATGTCTCCTTTCCCCGTGTTTCTATTGCTATACAAAGCTAATGTTTTTTTCCTAGTGAGTAAGGAGATTTCCCTTCCTCTCCCCAATCTCAAAATTAGATTAGATGCTTAACTCCCTTCCAAAAATGGTATGTAGATTCATCTAAATCTTCACTTTGAGTTTGGCCTTTTGCATCTAAATCTGCATTTCTGGGTTTAGGCTTCACCATTCACTAGACCAGAATTAAATTGCCCTATGTGGAAAGACTGCTAAAAATAACAGAAACCAAGAATCCTAGGATGGAAACAAAATCAAAACCTAAATAATATTTTTTTCTGGATTTTATTTCATTTTTGGAAGGAGGGATTCTCTGTGTATCTCATTGCAATTTCAGGGGAAAGCAAAGTGAAAGGTTTGCATTCCCAGATAGTGTCCAAGATAAAAATAGGTCTGCTGAACTTATTTTTGAAGGAGGAAGAAAAAGAGAGAGCTAAACATGGCCTATAGACCAACCGAACTAGAGGTTGAATTCTCTTGTCTCTTGAGTTCAGGAACTGAACTTTAACCCTCTGCTTAGAGATGTCTGCGGGGAAGATAAAAATGTCAAGATGGCATCCATAATACGACATCTGAATTCCTGCCCCTTTTTATACAAGATGAATGCATGCGTAAAAAAGAATTGTAAAATTCTTTTTTACACATGCATTGTAAAATTAAAATCCTGATATTTTTAACCACTTTCCTTCAACACAGTTCTATATCTATCCATTTTTTTCTCTTTTTATATACTTACACATTACAGTAACCTGTATTTTTAACTGTTCACCCAACACCATACATTTACAATCCTCAGTCACAAACTTTACAATTCTGAGTAATCCTAGGTTCCCAGATCATAAAAGGAAAAGGTAAATGTCCCTCTCGCACATTCATGCTCATCGTTTCCGGCTCTAGGGGGCGGTGCTCATCTCCATTACAAAGCTGAAGAGCCAGCACTGTCCAAAGACCTCTCTGTGGTCATGTGGCTGGCATAACTAAACACAGAAGGCGCATGGAACGCTGTTATCTTCCCACCAAAGTGGTCCCCATTTTTCTTCTTGCATTTTTACATCTTTCAAGCTGCTAGGTTAGCAGAACCTGGACTGCTAAGTTGGCAGTGCTAGGGATTCGAACTGCCGAACTGCCAACCTTTCTGATCAACAAGCTCAGCATCTTAGCCACTGATCCACAGTGTCCCTAATCATACTAAGCCAAAATTAAACAAACCACATGATGGCTTAGGCAGTGGTGTGAGTGGTGCCCCATTCCATCTTCCCAAATCTACTTCTTTCTATAATGATCTATGAGAATAATGTTGGGAGGCAGGAGGAAGAGCCCCAGCCTACATAAACCATCATGCAAAAGATATCTTATCCCACAAAAGGAAAGGATGGGAAGTGATGTGGGAAGTGATGGGACCCTCCCTAGTTTCTGGAAAATAAAAGGAAGGGTGAGGGGAAGTACTTTCAGACTTGTAAGATTCTGTTGCTGTGACTTTAGCAAGTCACAGTTTAGTCCTGGTGGTTTGTGCTTCTTGTTTGGACTAGCTCAAGGGCAGGGGTGGGATTCAAATTTTGTAACAACTGGTTTGGTGGGTGTGGCTAGGTGGGCATGGCCATGTGACTGGGAGGGCATGGCTTTTTTTGCAGCACCCCCACCCCAATTTGGGGGGCCTTCTGGGCCTCAGGTAAGCCTCCTGGGGGGTGTTTTTGCTCCCAGAAGGCTTCCCAGGGGCCCAGGAAGGTAAAAAATGGAGGGGATAGGAAGGGTGCTGTACCCCCCTCCACTTTTTGCCTTCATGGGCCTCTGAGAAGCCTCTGGAGTGAAGCAGTAAGTAAGCGAGGGGAATCCCTGCAGAGCTGTTCATAGGAACAGCTGTTTGTTGGGAGGGGGGAAGAAATACTTTAAGGAGTGACTGGGAAGGGAAGAATGCAGTCAGTGATGTTGTGCATGCATGATAAGGGCTGACTGGGCAGGGAGAGGAGGGGTTGGCAGAAAGGGGTGGGGCCAGCCAAGGGCACGATTTGCTGGTTCTCCAAACTGGTCAGAACTGGTAGAATCCCACTTCCTGCTCAAGGTTCTTCAAACTTGGTAAATTTAAGACTTGTGGGCTTCAACTCCCAGAATTCCTGAGCTAACATGACTGGAGAAGGAATTCTGGGAGTTGAAGTCCACAAGGCTTAAAGCTGGCAATTTTGAAGTCCCCTGGACTTGCTCAAAGGGCTGACACCTTCTGTATTTTATAGCCAGGTGACACATATCCTTATTTCTCTTGGATAATTTAGTTTTCTCTGACAGTTGATTGTACTCTATCTAACTTCTAAAAATTACCTATTCAGGAATATAAAAGAATGTGAATAAGAATGAAATTGCATCCAAGCTTCCATGTAACACATGCACTAGTTTCAAATGTGCCTATCTGAGTTTGGACAAATGTGCTGAAGCAATATTGAAAATGGTCTTTGTATTCCTTGGTTTTTGCACTGGAGGTATTAGGTACATGCCCAAATTATTCTTCCATGTTCTCTTTCGGATGTGGAATAAGCAGTAGAACCAAAGTTCTCTGTTATGCTTCTTGACTGGAATAAATAACCCATAACCACAGATTTATTGTCAAAATAGCACTTTCTCCATTATTATCATTTTTGTAGAAAAAATAAAACTTTTCAATTCCATTAAAAAAAAAGCCACAGTCTTCTCATTCTTCCACAAGTCAGAGTTCCAAGTCATCCTTCTGTGCCTAGTTCCATTTTTCCTTGTCTTGCTTATTTGGGCTTGGTACCAAGTATAAACGAATTTCTTCTAAGAGAGAGACAGGAAAATTAAATTAATTAAATATGTTGGACTTCAATGTCTTTCAGTGAGACCTATCACCCTTCTTAAATAAAATCAATACAGTTTTTATACAGGTAAATCTCATCTCACTAGCTAATCTTCCAGTTTCAAGAATATCAGCAAGTACATCAGTAAATCTTTAGATAAAGTCTTACACAAATGACTGTTCCAAAAAATGTAGCATCATCCAGATAGGAAGAATGGTTTTTTTATGAATTGGCAAGTGGTTGAAGAATATTTATCTGACATAATTTGGAACAGATTTTGAGATCAGATGGTTCTAAACATCCTCATATTCTAATTCAAAAAGTTTCGTGAACTTCCAGAACTCATTTGTCAACTCAGTGCTGTGGCTTGAATATCAATAAGGGGGAATGTGTTTTGTTTTTTTTAATGGCACTTGTTTGAGTAATGTTGGGAGGAGAAAGAAAGCAATGTTTCCAATCCCACCCAAAAGCAATAAGTCAATAAGATTATTGGTGTCCTCCATTACAGCTTTCAGATGTATGGCAAGTTCATATCTGGTGGAGAAAAATAACTATCCAACCAGAGAGATGTGGTGAAGTACACATCTCAATCTACCAGCTCTCATGAAGAATTACTAGACACTTGGGAAATGTTATGGAACAGAGATGGTATTCAGTAGGTTCTGACCAGTTCTGGAGAGTGGAAATTTTGAGTAGTTCGGAGAACCAGCAAATACCACCACTGGCTAGCCCATCCCCCATCTATTCTCTGCCTCCAGAGTCCTAGCTGATCAGCTGGGTCTTCTTTTGTTGCCCTGCACAGGAGAATGGAGCTGTAAAGCAGGTTAGTGGGGTGGGGAGGGAATGGGGTTTTGCAGTATCCTTCTCCTGCCATGCTCACCAAGCCATATCCACAGAATTGGTAGTAAAATATTTTGAATCCCATCACTAATATAGAAGTAGTCAGAGCAAAGACATGTCATTGCCCCCAAAAATTTAAAAACAGGATGAAATCCCTCTGATGAGTCATACCAGACACAGAGTTTCTTTAATTCTTTCCCAGGTTTAATAAGCATTGGACATTACATTCATATACATGAAAAAAATAAGCTATCCACAACAGTGTCTACTGTTCTTTGAGATAATGAAACTCATTAAGCTGATTAAACATGCAAAGGTTAAATCCTCCAGGTAGGTCAGTCATTTCTATCCATTTGGGATAATGACATAATCTTACATAAACAGGCTAATTTTCTTTCCATGACATACATTTACTAACACAAGTTGGGATGAAGTAATAAGAAGAGGCCATATAACTACTGGAATTCCACCAAGTGAGAACTAGATCAAGAGCTCTTTCTAGTTTCTGCTCTTCACTGACTGTAATGCATCACAATTTTATTCAGCTTCTGGCTTTCCAAAGTGGCCCATATGAAAGATTTAAATCCTAGGTCCTTCAGTAGTAGCAAAAATAGGATACCTTTTATGTCTTTCAGATCTTTCTCATTTATTTTATTCCATTTTGTTCTGAAGCGCTCTTTGAAGATGAGTTAAATTACTCAACACAATTTGAATCCAGCACAATGGAAACCTACAGCACAGATCTGGACATTTGATATTCAATTCATTCCTCTTTTCTCTAATTAGAAGTGGATACCTTGGGGTTTCAATATTTTTAACTTCACTTTCAATATATCCCAGAAGATATATGAGAGTTGTAGGTCATCTGTAGACATCAAAAAATGCATCTCAAAGAAAAAGATTTATAAGAAAATGACTTGGGGGGGGCACATACTAGTTCATATATGAGCTGAGGTGACACAGTGGTTACTATGTAGTACTGCAAACTACTTCTGCTGACTGCCAGTTACCAGCAGTTCGGCAGATCATTTCTCACCAGCTCAATGTTAACTCAACCTTCCATTCTTCCAAGGTTGGTAAAATGATGACCCACATTGTTGGGGGAAATATGCTGACCATAAACTGCTTAGAGAGCAAAGTGTAAAGCACTGTGTAGCGGTATATAAGTCTATGTGCTATTACTATTGCTACAGATATAAGGACACCTTTGGGAAAAATTGATGATAATGATTTGGTATCTAATTGTTGATTTTTACAGATTTCTGTAGACTCCCTTTTTATGACCCTGTAATCCCTTAATGTGTGGTAGAGTTGAGATGACTGGGATTCAAAAAATTTTTACTACCGGTTCTGTGGTCGTGGCTTGATGAACATGGCAGGGGAAGGATACTGTAAAATCTCCAGTCAGAGGTGGTATTGGCTGGTTCTCCAACTACTCAAAATTTTTGCTACTCCAGAACTGGTCAGAACCTGCTGAATACCACCTCTGGATCTGAGCTTTTAGTGGTCAGTTGCCTTTCTTGACATGGAGTTTGCAGCAGATTTTGTTTTTCTCTGTGCCCTAGGAGGGAAACATCTGCCACTACCCAGGATTAAGCTCTTCTGAATGGAAAGCAAGCATCTTCACCATTAGGCCACCACACCGTTCTTAGAGATTACTGTTTATAAATAGATTTTCCCCAGGACAGTTAGTCTTTAACCTGGTCCTTCAGGTCTGATGGTACACCATTGCAAGTATAGCTGAGTTTGTAGTCGGTCATCCTCTTTTTCTCTTCCCTTCCACTTTTTCCAGCATTAGAATCTTCTCCAGAGAGCAAGATCTTTGCATAATGTGTCCAAAGTGGGATCATTTGAGCTTGTTCATGCCTTGAGTGAGACCTGTGGGTTGATTAATTAAATAGTTATTAGACTGTAAGAATAATTAGAATAGCCAGTTTTGGAAGTAGTGGTGAAGGCACCAGAGTAGAAACCAGGAGAACATTACTTCTAGTCATCCCTTAGGCACAAAGGGAACTGGGTAACTTTGGACCAGACTGTGTCTCTTGGTCAAGAAAACTGGATGGACTAATCCAAGCAGTTTCCAGAGCCAACTCTGAACTGAAGGCACAAAAAAGTAAAAAGAAATGTGCTGCTTTTGAACATGGGGTGGAAAGGTCTGATATTTTGTTTTCTCCCTTGCAGTCTAAGAAACTACCCAAGACAGCATATACAGTAGGTAATTCAAATCTGAATGATATATTGAATTCATACAATACCAACAGCAGCATTCAGTGAAAGATAGAAAAGTCAGAGGTGGTATTCAGCAGGTTCTGACCAGTTCTGGAGAACTGGTAGAGGAAATTTTGAGTAGTTCGGAGAACCGGTAGTAATCTTCCCCCAGGACTGCGGAAGGAATAGAGATTTTGCAGTATCCTTCCCCTGCCAGGCCCACCAAGCCACGCTGACAGAACCGGTAGTAAAAAAAAATATCTGAATCTCACCACTGATATAGATACAGATACAGATAGCATTAGATCCCTCAAATTTAAAGCTATTATATAAAGTATATGATGAATTTTAGATTGAAGAGCTGCCCTATTATTTGCTTCACTCTATTGTTTTCCTTCAGCCAGATTCTGATTAGCATTTTGAAAACTGATTTTAAAAGTATTCTCTTTCTAAATATGGTAACTGTTCTGCATTTATGCGACAGAAATAGGACAATAGTTTCTGAGTTTTATCTTGGTTTAAATTTTGATATACTTGATACAATGAATTATACATAATCACGTGAATAATTTTTTTATTTATGAAACATCATTTTAGACCACATCATTATCCAATAAAAAAATAGATTATTAAACCTAAATACTATTATTGACTTATGTTAAAATAGATCCTTACCACAGTGTCTGAGTAGAGTTCTACAATTTCAGTCCCTCATTCCCAGATCTGATTTTACATAACTAAAACCCTCTTGGTTTAGGAAAGAGTTACAGCATGGCACAGAAAAGAATACCAGAACCACCATAGAGTTATATCCTTAGCCTTATGTTTACAATTGCTCATATTGTTCAGTCACAATGACAAGAAAGGAAAGACAGCCAAATACCACAAAGATAATACCTGTCTTTCCGAAAGGCATACTAAGGATTGAAAATCATATTCGCAGGAACTCAAAAGTCATTAATGTGACATTAAAATAACCTTTTAGAAAATTGTTCCTTGGAGGCAGTCCTAACCTTTTTGCTTCAACCATATGAAACAAACTCTACATGAGGCCACATTAGAGCTGACATTTTTGATCAATCGGAAATCTGTACAGAAGGAACTCCGGGTAACTAAAACTAAGGAAGCATCAGCTGCTATGAGAGTCTCTGGCTCAGATTAAAAATTTAGAAACAAAGTTCTTTGCATTTCAAAGAGCAAAGAGTTGGTAGCATTGCCAGTTATAGAGATGTTTTCCTTCTAGCCCTCAGAAAGGTCTCAAATTAACCCTTTGGAGAGGGCTAGGAAAAGCTATCAAAGGTTAAATGGGCTATTGCTCTCCTGCAATTAAACATGCAACTTTGATTGAACCAAGAGCTCCATTCAGCCTTTAAATAATGTGCTGGGGGGGGGGGGGCATATACTAACAAGTGGAACCACACAAAAAATGGGTGAGGTCATAGTCCTCTGGGGCAGCATGGAATTCATCCCAATACCTATTCAATATATCCTGATACCACTTCCCCTATATCAGCAAGTCATTCACAACAAAAGCACTTCAAATGCAACAATTAACATTCATTTTGAAAGTGTTGGGAGTGGAGGAAAGCAAATCAAAACAAAACAGCTCATCCCATGGACATACAAGGGAAATGTGGGTAAAAGAGATGCCAAGAACAGTGGTCCTCAACCTTCTGGGTATGGAAAAAGAGGGGGCATGGTTTTGTGTGCTTGTTTGTTTGCATGCTTGCTTGTTTGTGTGGCCCTGTTGCTGGCATGCCATGGACCCGTGCCAGTCCAGTCATTGGGGTTGAGGACCTCTGGCCTAGAACAATTAACAATAATAACTTCATAAACTATAGTAAGGATAAAATTTTGGTATAGAAATGGCACCAAAGAGAAGACTGTCCTGTGAAGGATTGACCGCAAAGTCAATCATTCTTTCAGTCTTCTCTAATGATCTTAGTGCTTAACTAGGTCTATAATGATGAAGATAGGAGCTGGGGTGGAGCTGTGGTTAGAATGCAGTATTTTAGGTAAATTCTGTTTTATTCTCACTGGCTCAAGTTTAACCTTCCATTCCTTCCAATGTCAGTAAAATGGGATTGGTGGGGGCAATAATATGCTAACTCTGTAAACTACTTAGAGAGGGTTGTAAAGCACTGTGAAGTCTAAGTGCTATTGCTATAGTGTAGTGGGTATCATGGTCCCAAGTTATTTGAGGATTTATACGTCAGAAGCAAATCTTAAGATCAGTAACCAATTGTGACTGCTTCAAAAGGGGTGTACATTGTGCATGCATTACCAGATGCCCCACTCTGCAAACTAGTCATTGTTTACAGATTTGGACCAGTCTCAAGAACATTCTCACCTCATGAAGTTAACAGTGAATAAACAATTGTAGTTAGGTTGTCCTCTCCAGAAAAGAGTATAGCTGGGTCAATCAACTAAGAGCCACTCCCCATCACCAAGATTCTTAGAGACTCCAATTATTCTAGGAGCATTCAATTCTTACTCAATCCATGCCTCTTTAAAATAGCAATACCTTCTTCTCCCAGACCCAGGGACCATTTACCCACAAACTCCTTCTATTATCAGCAGTCTATTGATAGTGCCTTAAGGGACATGGTGGCTCAGTGGCTAAGACACTGAGGTTGTTGATCAGCAGTTTGGCGATTCGAATCCCTAGCATTGCATAATGGAATGAGCTCCCATTAATTGTTCCAGCTTCTGCCAACCTAACAGTTTGAAAGCATGTAAAAATGCAAGTAAAAAAATAGGGACCACTTTGGTGGGAAGATAATAGCACTCTGTGCACCTTCGGTGTTTGGTCATGCCAGCCACATGACCAGGGAAATGTTTTTGGACAGCACTGTCTCTTTGGCTTTGTAACGGAGATGAGCACCACCCCCTAGAGCCCGAAACAACTAGCACATATGTGAGAGGGGAACCTTTACTTTTTATATATCATGTATTTTATATGCAGCCCAAGACAATTCCACCTCACTCAGTGTAATCCAGCCAAGCCAAAACGAACCAAACCATCTAGGGTAATACTTGGCATAGTCTTCTTGGTTCAAGGAGATTCTTTTCACAAATGGTAGGACTGTCTCTCTTAAAATTGGAAGTTAACACTTCATGCAATATGACGTTCACACTCCCTGGGATCTACCCAGTCAATCTTCTTGAAATGGTTTATACAGGAAAGTGGAACCCCTATTTGGCATGGTTCCAAGTAATGCTCCCAATCAATTCAAGACTCTGAGGCCTTGGCTTTCTCAGAAATCCAGTTTATTGAGTACATCCTATCAGCACTGTCAAATGGGAAACCAACACTGAATAATTCCTGAATTTTTGGTATAATTAAAGAATAGATACTTTCCACACACACACACACCCCATTTCATACATCACATTAGGTAGCCAAGCAGGTGATGAACTTCTCAGCACTCCCTCCTGCTGTAGCTAGGTCACAATGACCTTGGTTCTCAGGAGCCTTATCATTGTTATGTCTGGCACCTTGGAGGAAACATTCTACATTCCATAAGTCCCACTCCACCCCCACCCCCACCCCAAGTATGTCAACTAAGAAACAAAGCAAGAAAAATGTGGCTTCAGCTTAAGTCATTTCGAGAGTTAAAGACAGAAAGTCTTCTGATATGAAAGGCTAAAAAAATTCATAGCCACTTGATCTTGCCTGGATTGAGCTCCATAAAAGCATATCTTCTGAGTGAAAGGCTGCCTTTCAGTTGCAGACAGTTCTTGATTTACAATCGTTCATTTAGTGACCTTTCAAAGTTACAAGGGCACTGAAAAATGTGACTTATGATGTTTTTTTCACAGTTGCAATCTTTGTAGCATCCCCATGATCTTGTGATCAAAATTCAGATGCTTGGTAACTGATTCATAGTTATGACTGTTGCTGTGTCCCAAAGTCATATGATTGCTTTTGGCAACCTTCTGACAAGCAAAGTTGTGGGAATGTTGTGGGTCCTACCCCTGAGGGAGATACACCTGGTGGGATCCAGAAGAAGGGCCTTCTCCATGGTAGCTCCCTCTTTCTGGAATATCACCTCCCCCCAGAGATTAGAATGGGCCCCACTCTAGCTCTCTTCTGGAAGGCACTGAAAACCTGGTTCTGCCAGTGGGTCTGGGGAACCCAGAGTGGGATGGAGCCCATTCAGTGATGGAGTTCAATTTTTTTTTTACGATCGGTTCTTTGGGCGTGGCTTGGTAGGCATTGCAGGGGAAAGAGACTGTAAAATCTCCAGTCAGGTGACATTTGCTGGTTCTCTGAACTACTCAAAATTTCCGCTACCAGTTCTCCAGAACTGGTCAGAACCTCCTCTGAGCCCATCAAATGGCTTGTGTGATCTGCTGGATGGGGGGTGGGAGTTGGGAGGGGTGATTTTTTTTCCAGATTTTGTTCTATTGTATTTTATTAATTTATTTGATTCTTTTTGTTAGTTTTTATTGATTTTTTTAAATTTTAAATATGGTTTTATACTCTGTAAGTTGCCTTGAGTTGCCATGGGTGAATAGGCGTTAATATAAATTCAATAAGTAAATAAAGTCAATGGGGAAGCCAGATTCACTTAACAACCGGATGATTGACATATCACCTGCAGGGATTCACTTAACAATGGTGTCAAGAAAGGTTGTAAAATGAGACCAAGCTCACTTAAAAATGTCTGACTGAGCAACAGAAAAATTGGGCTCAACTGTAGTCATGAGTTCAGGACCACCTGTATCTGAGTGCTGGTTGAATCCAGGTGTCATCACAAACTTCTCAAAATTCATGTTTTCCATAAAGGCTGATTGAAGCAGGAAAACTTATGGCAGGACTTGTGGGTCCGTTTCACTGCAGGTAGTCCTCAACTTGTAACAGTTCATTTACTGACCATTCAAAGTTACCATGGCACTGAAAAAAAAAGGACCTGTGACCATTTTTCACATTTACAATCGTTGCATTATCCTCATGGTCACATGATCAAAATTCAGAGACTTTTGGTTCATATTTGGTTGCAGTGACTTAGGGTTGCATGATTAGCTTTTGTGACCTTCTGACAAGCAAAGTCAATGGAGCAGCCAGATTCACTTAACAACCATGTTACTTATTTAACAATGGCAATGATTCACTTATAAAAGCTGTCGCAAAAAAGGTTGTAAAGTGGGGAGCAAAACTCACTTAAGAAAGATTTCACTTCGCAACATAAATGCTGGACTCAATTGAGATAGTCCTTGAGATTGTAAGTCAAGGACTATCTGTATACTAAAGGCCCTGTCACACTGGCCGACAGATGCAAAACGTTTGTAAAAAGGACACAGCAGACGAGAAAAATGTTCCATCCGTTGTTATCTGCTCTCAAAAGGGGCAAAAATTTGCATAACCAGAGTGGACAACACGGAAAGGAATGGACCGGGGGAGGGCGGATGGAAAGTGGATGCTCCATGGAAGCCTAGCAGATGGAAGCGGATGAGAGCGGATGGCACATCTGCAAGGCTTCCGGGGGACCGCAGCAAAGTGGACGCGGAATGGAAAGAGCGGATGCAGAGCGGACGCCGAGCGGATGAAGCAGATGCACAGCGGATGCTGAGTGGATGAAGCGGATACACAGCGGAAGCCTAGCGGAAGCCTAGCGTTCACTGCGCATGTAGGGAGGATGCATTGCGTCAGCCCCGCGGATATAAAGGGAAGCAGCTCCCAAGCAGGTCACCATTCAGAGGAAAGACCTGCTTCCAGACACATCGACTGCCTTGCCAGCCTGCCCTGCCTGAATGCCTGCTTGCCAGCCTTGCTGCCTGCCTTCCTGCCAGCCTGCCTGCAAGCCTCCTTGCCAGCCTCCCTGCCAGCCTGCCTGCCAGCCTCCCTGCCAGCCTTGCTGCCTGCCTTCCTGCCAGCCTTGCTGCCAGCCAGCCTGCCAGCCAGCAACCCCACAACCATGGGGAAGAAGAGAAAGCCTCAGCCATCTGCTGCCAGCCCTGGCAAGAGGGACAGGGCCACCCTCCCACCCCCTGGCCCTCACTCTACTTCTGCTGGGGCTTCTGTAGCACGGGCTTGCTCTTCTGCGGCTGGGGCTTTTGCTGCTTCTGCTTCTGGAGGAACTGATGATGCTGCTTCTGGCGTTGGTGCTTCTACTCGTGCTTACTCTGCTGATGCTGCTTCTGACAGTGGTGCTTCTGCTGGTGCTTACTCTGCTGATGCTGCTTCTGGTGGTGGTGCTTCTGCTGGTGCTTACTCTGCTGAAGCTGCTCCTCATCCTGCTGGTCCTGCTGGTCCTGCTGGTCCTGCTCATGCTCCTGGTCTTGCTCGTGCTCCTGGTGCTGCTGGTGCTGCTGGTGCTTACTCTGCTGCTGCTGATCCTGGTCCTACTGGTGCTGCTGGTGCTGCTGGCGCTGTTGGTGCTTACTCTGTTGCTGCTGATCCTGGTGCTGCTGGTGCTGCTGGTGCTGATCCTGGTCCTGCTGCTGCTGCTGCTGCTGGTGGTGGTGTGGAGGAGCAGCCCCTACAACCTGGAAGCCCCTCTGATGCGGGCCCATGTGGTCCTGCCAAAGGGAGGAAGAGGCATATGTGAGAACGGGAGAGGAGGCAATACTCCATCGAGGAGGAACATGAGGATGAGGTGCTGGAGTGGCTGAGAGAGAATGAGTATCTATGGAGGAAGGGACACAGGCTCTATAGGGACACCAAAAGGAAGCAGGCTGCTTGGAGAGAGAAGGCGGAGAGTCTGGGCTATACTTCGGAGGTGCTCCTCTGCTGATGGAAGCACATGCACACCCGGTACGGGAAGCTGCACCTCAAGAAATCTGGCCAGGCCACGGTCAAGCTGATGGACAGAGAGACGTACGTCATGGCCAAGTGCAGCTTCCTGGAGGGTGAGATCCGCCACTGAGGAGCAGCCCCTCTCACAACCCTCTCTCTCAGGCAGCCTGCTGAGAGCCAGTCATCTTCCAGCTGAGAGTCAGCTCCTGTCTCCAGGCAGGTGTCTGTGGAGCGTCCCACGGCGGAGAACCTGTGGACAGCTGTTCTAACCATGGCGGAGCGCGTGGAGGACTCCCTGGAGCAGTGGGAGAAAGGAGACGGCACTTCCACCACAGTCCAACCCGCATCCACCCCCAGCTCCACCTCCACAG
>BLBF01016715.1:0-15887 GCA_015471245.1 Laticauda colubrina
AGGAAGGAAGGAAGGAAGGAAGGAAGGAAGGAAGGAAGGAAGGAAGGAAGGAAGGAAGGAAGGAAGGGAGGGAAAATGAATGAAATATGGATGGATGGATAGAGAGAGGGAGATAAAAAGGACCACAAATCCTGGCATTGGACGCAGCTTCAGAGGACACTTTGAAACAGCACAGCAGTCCAGGGCTGGAAGGTCAGTCCCTGGAGGTCATCTGGTCCAACGCCCTGCTCCAGCAGGAGACCTTATGTCATCTAGGTTGTTTTGGTGTCTCTAACAGAGAGGAGATGTCAGTGTTCCAGAAAACCTCCACTCCAACAAATAACTCCGAGACAAACTTCCTCTCAAAAATTCTGTTTTATTTCGATAGTAACCTGGCACACCTGGGGAATCCCGAATCTGAAAGTTCCAGGGTTCCTTGCAATAAGTAAAAACTACAAATCTACCCCCTGCACCCATCATCGTATCACATGCCCCAATCACCATCCATCCCAACTTGAGATGTCCCCTCACCCAGATACAGAATAACATGAACTACACTTAAAAGAAGAATGCTATTATGTCTAACCACATACACTCCAAGAAATTCCCCCTCCCATTTTCCCAGGCTCAAGAATGTGGCAGTGTGGAAGCATCTGGTATCAATATGTGGCTTCCAAAGCTGACAAGAACATTCCCAGAAAAGAGAAGTTCACTAGGCAAGGCTGCCATGCAGAGGAAGGCAGAGGTAGTCCTTGACTTACAACAATAATTGAGCCCAAAATTTTGCTTGCTAAGCAAGAGTGCTGTTAAGTGAGTTTCATCACATTTTACTCAATCCATTCTCCAACAGTGGATGTCAATCACTTGAGAATTTGAGAGCAAAGGCCTGCCGGATTGACATAGTCATAAGGGAAGGGGAAGGGTACCCCTCGACTTACTGTATGTCCACCATTGAACCTTGAATCTCTGTTGCTAAGTGAGATAGCTGTTCAGTGAGCTTTCACCCACTTTATGACCTTTCTTACCACCATTGTTAAGTGGAACATTGTTTAAGTCAGTCAGACGATGGTTAAGCAAAGCTGGCTCCCCCAGTGACTTTGCTTGTCACACCATTACAAAAGGGAGATCACATCATGTGACCCAGGATGCTGCAATAGTCATAAATGCAAGTCAGTTGCTACGCATTCAACTATAAGTTACGTGACCATTGGGATACTGCAATGGTCATAAGTGTGAAAAATGGTTACAGTGGCATTGCAACTTTGAATGGTCACTATATGATATGGTCGTAAGTTGAAGACTACCTGTACTGTTTTCCAATTTGACAGCAATTCTTAACTTACGACCATCACGGCCAGCTTAACAATGGTAGCAAGAAAGGTCGTAAAGTGGGTGAAAACTCACTGAACAGCTGTCTCTCTAACAATGGAGATTTGAGGAAGCCATATTCACTTAGCAACCGTTCAAGTTACAACAGCACTAAAAAAAGGAACTTATGACTGTTTTTTATCATGTTCTGCTGAGTTCTATTAAGCCCCAGCTTGCCTCAATATGTTTCAAGATTAAGAGGAAAACCAGTGTTCATTACAGCTACTAATGAGTGGTGGAAAAGATAGAAGGGTTTGTCCCTGAACTAAACGAAATAATATTTACAGAACAGCAAAGCTTACCTCTGTATTATTTGTTCATGGTAGTTTTGAGGAATCTCTTTTCTTTATTTTTCTATTTTTTCTAACTTCCTTGCAAAAATCCTGAGCATTTTTAGCTGAAAAATTTGTTTTTATTAGCCTGCGGTAGCACAATAAAACCACTATTTAATAGACTATAATCAGGAGAAGGAAGTATACATCATTCCTTCTACTCCATTGAATATATAAGGGCATGATTTCTATCAATTAGTGATATTTGCATAACGATGTTGTTACCCAAACTACATAAATTGCTGCATACTGAATTTAACTCTCTCATCTAGACAACTTGGGATGCAACAGGTCTATCTGTAATTTCAAGGAGTCCAGTCTATGCAAAATTTATGGTCAACTAACCTGAAATCTTGAATACCTGGGCAATGTCATGGAATTTCACCCACTAAAAATTCTATTTTTCTTTCATTTTGGCAGCCGTGCCATCATGCAAAATTTTGTGTTGGCACCTGACACTTGAACAGGCTTCCCTGCCATAACTCAGGAATAAATAGTAGACTTGTTCTATATGTAAATTGGGTTACTCCAAAACATGCAAACCTGATTGGTTAACTAAAGTAAGCATTGGATTGGTTCACTAGGAACCAATCCAAATCAACTGAAAAAGGCGGCAAATTCAAACAGCTGCCATTGGCTACAAGCCGGCAGGCTAGCCTGTATAAAAGGCTGCCGCAGTTTCAGCCAAATGTTCCGTTCACTGACTATTTAAGAATAAAGACTTTGTTGTTGGAACCCAGTCTACCTCGTGTTTTTCCGAACAAAACACTGGCGACAAAGGTGGGATCGTCCTAAACGCGAGACCTGCACGCGGTGAAAAAGAAGTCCCGACGGCGATGAAAATGCCTGGAAACAACGCACCGCCCGCACCCTTCAATCCCAACGAAGAAGATTGGGATTCCTATGCAGACCATTTCCAAATGTACTTGGAGAGTAATGAGATGGGAGGAATCTCAGAGCAGCGTAAGAGGGCTGTGTTCTTAACACACTGCGGACCTACGGTTTTCAAGATGGCAAAGGCTCTGGCAAAGCCCCGAGATGTGAAACAACTGACGTGGCCAGAACTACAACGAATTCTGAAAGCCCACTACACCCCGATGGTGTCTAATTTAATAAAGCGACACGAATTTTACCGCAGAGACCAGAGAGAAGGAGAGACCGTCGCCGATTTCGTTGCTGCCCTTAGACAAATAGGGGGTGAGTGCGATTTCCTGAACATTGACGAAGCAATGAGGGATCGCGTAGTGTTGGGTTTAAGAGACTCGACCGCACAGAGTAAATTACTCAACAAGCCCAACATCACCGTAACCGAAGCCATCGCGGAAGCCACAGCCGCTGAAGCTGCGAAAAAACCGGCTGTCACAATGAAGAAGATGAACACACACAACGAAGAAACAAACCCAACCAAAGACAAAAAACAGTCTACCACCACCACCCACTACGAAGAGTATGGCAAAACACCCGAGTCGAGAGAAGAAGACGACGAGGTCCACCGTTTATTTGCGAACAAAAAAGACCGTGAAAGAAGGAATTGGCGGGAATGCGCTGGCTGCGGAGGAAACCATTCCCGAGCCAAATGCAGATGTCTCAATGCCATCTGCAGACATTGCAAGAAACGAGGGCATATCGAGAAAGTCTGCAGGAACAAAAAAATCTACAGCCCAACAAGACGCAGAAATTCCCCAACACAAGCTGAGCCAAAACGAACTGAGAGAAAGTGGCAACAAGAGAAGCGAGCCAATACACACCAAACTGTCACTATAGAAAGCGCTCCGACGGAAAGCGGGAAGAAAGTTAAAGTAATTGTAAATATTGAAGGAAAGCCTTGCAAGATGGAAGTGGACTCGGGATCTTTCCTTTCAATGGTATCTTGGGACACCATAAAACAACTAGTCCCAGGTATCGAATCCAAGGAACTTCAGAAGCAGCAACTAACCCTCAAAGACTACCAGGGAAACCAAATCCCTGTAGTCGGCATGGGACATTTCCAAGTCGCATACAAACAGTATGTTAAAGTGCTACCACTGACCATAGTCAACCGAGACAGACCAAGCCTCCTGGGTGTCGAGTGGTTCGCACCATTGGGCATCGGGATGACCGGAATAGACCGAGTAACCACAACCAGCTGGGAAGAAGACCTCATCCAGGAATTCCAGGACGTGTTTGACGACTCACTTGGCAAGTATCGGAGAAATCCTATTTCCTTTAGTCTAAACCCCCAAATAACACCGCGGAGACTAAAATCCAGGCGAGTTCCTTTTGCACTAAAGGCAAAGATAGAGGAACAGCTAGACAAATTAATAGCCCAAGGGGTATTAGAACCTGTGGACCATGCCAAATGGGAAACGCCTATAGTTACACCTATTAAACCAGACGGGTCTGTTAGAATCTGTGGTGACTATAAGGCTAGCCTGAACCACGCATTGCAACAGAGCGCATACCCGGTGCCAGTAGTCCAACATTTACTACACTCCCTGGGAAAAGGAAAATTTTTTTGCTAAACTCGACCTAGCGCAAGCTTATCAACAGCTCCCAGTGGACCCAGAGACAGCTGAAGCACAGACTATAGTTACCCACAAGGGCGCCTTTAAGTGTAACAGATTCCAATTTGGAGTGAGTGTAGCACCAGGCGTATTCCAGAGTCTAATGGAGCGCCTCCTAAATGGCATACAAGGAGTCGTACCATATTTTGATGACGTCCTCATCTCAGCCAAAGATGAAGCTCAACTTAAAGACAGACTTAAAAAAGTACTCACTAAATTTAGAGATTCTGGCCTCAAAGTAAAAAAAGAAAAGTGTTGCCTAAAAAAAAATAGCGTCGAATTCCTGGGCTATTTAATAGACGGAGAGGGTATACACCCTACAGACAAAAAAATTAAAGCTATCAATGAAGCGCCAGAACCAAGAAACAAAACTGAACTACAAGCATTTCTTGGACTGATAAATTTTTATAATGTATTCCTACCAAATAAAGCCACAATAACAGAACCATTACACCGTTTATTGGACAAGAAAGCAATTTGGACTTGGGGTTATAGAGAGAAGAATTCCTTCCAGAAAATTAAAAAATTGCTAACATCAACAAACGTTCTCATTCAATTTAGCAACACACTGCCATTGAGGGTGACCTGCGATGCTTCGCCATTCGGAGTCGGTGCCATCCTGAGCCACCAACTGCCTGATGGCAGAGAGGCACCCGTCGCATATTACTCAAGGACCCTGTCTAAAACCGAGAGAAATTACAGCCAACTCGACAGAGAAGCTCTCGCAATTGTCGCTGGAGCGAAACGTTTCCACGAGTACCTCTACGGGCGGACTTTTCAAATTATAACAGACCACAAACCGCTAATGGGAATTTTGGCGGGAAACAAGCCAACACCAAATATCCTTTCTCCAAGAATGACTAGATAGTCAGAGTTCCTAGCAGCCTATTCCTACACTCTGACACATCGACCAGGGAAACAAATTTCCCATGTGGACGCTTTGAGCAGAGCACCCTTACCAGCAACCAAGGAAGACCCGGCACCAGCGATGACAACATTACAAATAGAGATTTGCCCCGATCTACCCATATCAGCTTATGATGTCACCAGAGCCACCGCGAAAGACTCATTGACTGCCCGCGTTCTTAGCTGGGTAGGTAAAGGCTGGCCGGAAAACCAAAAAACTGAAAACTTTAAACCTTTCCGGACCAGACAGAGTGAACTTTCGATTCAAAAGGGGTGTTTATTGTGGGGCGATCGGGTAGTCATTCCTAACAAACTACAACCCAGGGTACTTAGGATGTTACACGAAGGGCACCCGGGAATTGTAAAAATGAAAAGCCTTGCTAGAAGTTATGTTTGGTGGCCGGGTATTGATAAGGACATAGAATATTGGGTAAGCTCGTGCAACAAATGCCAGGGAATTAGACCGTCCCCGCCTAAAGCACCCATTAGAGACTGGGAAACCCCGCGAGGCCTTTGGTCAAGAATCCACATTGATTTTGTGGGTCCTACAAAGGGGCATACATTCCTGATTGTCGTTGATGCCTATTCTAATTGGCTAGAAGTAAAAATCATGCCATCAACGACAACAGAAACTGTAATTAAACAACTAGACAACCTTTTTGCCACCCATGGTCTACCGGATGTCCTCGTATCAGATAATGGGCCACAGCTAACCAGCCTACAATTCGAGCAATACCTAGCCTCCCTAGGTATAAGACATGCCCTAACCGCGCCAGCTCACCCGGCTGCAAACAGCAGGGCTGAGAGAATGGTCCGGTTTACCAAAGAGGGGTTAGAAAGAATGGACACCGGAGATGTCCAACAGAAAATAAACCGATTGCTCACACTCCAGCACATAACGCCCAGTACCACGACCAACAAATCCCCAGCAGAATTACTCATGGGGAGGAAATTAAAATCTCATCTTGATAGGTTGCACCCAAATTTTACGCCAGAAAACCCTCCCAATTCCTCTACACGATTTAGAAAATTTGAAATAGGCGATTTGGTTTACGCTAAAAACTTCACCGGGGACCCTGTATGGCTACCAGGACAAATCACACAAATAACAGGCCTCAAATCCTACCAGTTAACAATTGACGATGGCAGGGAATGGAAGCGGCATATAGACCAGCTCCGTTCCCGAAACATAGAACGAAATACAGACATACACCCATATGTTGAAAAAACCGGTGAATGGCAAACCAAGGTGGGGGGGAAATGCAAGAAATAAATAAAGAACCATTACAAACAAAACCCGAAGAGATTAACAAATAAAAAGAGCAAACGAAAGACTCACTGTTTGAAGAGACTTGCGGGAAGAGCCCATCGGAAGGGGACAGCCAGGCCAGCTCGACCTGCCCGGAGGAAACGGAAGGGAGCGGCAAAACCGCCGGCCTAAGAAACTCAGGCGGCAGTAGAATGGCTGACTCACCCTTCCAGACGGTTCCAGAGAGAGGGACGGACGACACAGCAGCCCCATCCGAACCGGTCGAAGTCTCCGCCAAAAATGAACTGCGCAAGTCCAGTCGGGTCAGGAGAAGCCCCGCCTATTTGCACGACTACGTCACCACGTAGGACTGAACTAAGGGGGGAGGGGTGTTCTATATGTAAATTGGGTTACTCCAAAACATGCAAACCTGATTGGTTAACTAAAGTAAGCATTGGATTAGTTCACTAGGAACCAAACCAAATCAACTGAAAAAGGTGGAAAATTCAAACAGCTGCCATTGGCTACAAGCCGGCAGGCTAGCCTGTATAAAAGGCTGCCGCGGTTTCAGCCAAATGTTCCGTTCACTGACTATTTAAGAATAAAGACTTTGTTGTTGGAACCCGGTCTACCTCGTGTTTTTCCGAACAAAACAAGACTAATAGTTCTTCCCTTGTTCATCTCAAAATACTACATGGAAATATCAATAAAGCTTAACTGTGCTAATATCTGGCAGGAGGAAGAGGAATGTGGGTTTTTTGAAATCCAAAGCTATTAAATAATTATATCCTAAAGGATTTAACTATGCTTTTATCATAGCAGTATCTATAGATCATCCTACCATTCAGTCAAAATGTTAAATAACTTAAATCTGAATATTTATATAGATGATTAAGATATAACTTTGTGCTTATTGTAATGAAAAACATATCCTCTTCTTAAATCTGATGAAAAAAAAATACAATGGCTTTTGGGTTATTCATTTTATGATTGCTACTTCCGAATCTTTATGTATTAGAACATTCAAAATTTGTCATTTCACTGTCAGAATCTGATTCAGAGAGGGAGGCTGAGCAGCTGACATGGAGTGGGAGTGTGGCTCCATTGGCTGTGGAAGAAACTGGAGAATGGCAAAGTCCAGCTGAGCAGAGCAGGGGAGAGGTAGAGAAAGGGAGAGGGAATTCAGAAGAAGATCCAAGCCCACCTCCTCTTCATCCTAGGGCATGCAGGGAGGAATGGAGAAAAGAGCAACGTGAGTTGCATGGCTTATGGGGGAGGAAAGAGCCCTGATTCCCTTCATTAGCTGCAGTTGGGAACAATGTTTAAAAAGGGAAGCTGCACACAGCAAGTTGTTGGGAGCAAATTGTGAATTATCTGGTATCATCGAGACTTATCTGGTTTCCTAGAGTCTTCCCAACTGTGTGTGTTTTGCTGGGCTTTCAAGCCTACAATTCCTTCTCCTGCCCTGTCAAGTGTATTACTGCAGTGTGCTTTGTGTGGATTTTTATTTACAACTTGTATCTACTTTGCTTTCGGACTGAATTTCCTCCACTTAAAGACTGTTCTTGGGAGAGTTTTTTCTTCAGCCAAAGATAACCTGGACATTGGGGGCAAAGTTTGAGGTACTAAAGGGCCTTTGTGCCACATCCAGGGTCATCACAAAATTCATTTTCACTGAAGCGCTGCAATTTTAATTGAATTAGAGATTTAAAAGGAAGACAGCTAGCTGATTAGCTATTGAGATCGTGCCAAATTTTATCAGGTTTTTAATTAATTTATTGATTTCTATATTGCAAAGTTGTAAACTATGAGAAATTATTCTGAAAATAAACAATATCAAAATATTTAAATAAATAAATTTGCTGTACTTTATTTATGCAAGATATAGATATCCCAGAAAATAGCTTCATTGCTAATATAATCAGACAATGACAGGATAATTTTATCTAATTTAATTTCTAAAATATACAAGTTTTCCTGTGAACAAAACCTCTTAGAATAAAAACACAAAACAAAAGTAAAATCCACATAAATAAAAATAGAGAAAAAATGAACTCCAGTAAAACCTTTGTTAATAACAGGCACTAAAAGAATATCACAAGCTTTAAAAAAATACAACAGAAAACTTTTTAAAACAATATTGACTAGTCCAAGAGAATACAAATACGTCCACTGAGTGCCAAAAAATGAGTAATAGAGTAGGCACCAGATAGAGCTTTTTTAGCTGAAGTATTCCAAAAAAGAATACTGAAAGTCTTTTTCTGAGCAATCATACCTCAATACTCAGACCCTGATGGTGATATCAGGTTCAAGAGGAATATATGGGGGATGTGTTTGTTCGGATATTTGTTCTTTACTCATCACAAAAATACATACTTGTTAAGTAAGGGGTTCCTGTACCCCAATTTCACATTCACAAACACTATTTATGAAGCACTAATTTAAAATTTCAGAAAGGAAAATCAGTGACACTGGAATACATCTATTGTAAAATAATTGCTTAATAGTAGCTGTAATTACGGTAATATTTCAGTTTTCTTTCCGTACCCTTGAATTTCTGCAAAAAACAATTGCAGGAATATATTTGTCTATAAGAAAGAATTTTGAGTACAAATATGACAGCCTCTCTTTGTTTCAAGGAATTCAAGGCATTTTACGTTAATATTTTAAATACTGCATGAAATAGTTTGGCAAGACAAAATTGATGAAAATATGAAAGAAAAGGATAATGACTGGAAGAAGAGTGATTTCCCACTCCTCAATCATATGTAACTTGCTTTACACAAGTTCAGTTTTAATAATTTGCTATTCCAACCACAGAAGGAGAATATGTTATTCACAAAGAGGTTATTGGAACCAAAAAGTTTAACATTCTTGTTTTCCACATGAAGAGTGTTTTTAAATATCGATTTTATAAAAATCCTTAATGTTCTGTATGAAAATAGTTTACTCCAAATTCTCCAATCTCATTGGCTAAGAAAGCCAGCATAGGGATTGGTTCGCTAGAAACCAATCCAAAGGAAACACCAAAAGGCGGTTAAATCAAACTAATGTCATTGGCTACAAGCCGGCAGGCAAGCCGTATATAAAGGCTGCCACGGCTAGAACCAAACTGTTCTGTTTATCTTGCTGTTACAAATAAAGACGTTTATGTGTTGGAACCCGGTCTACCTCGCATTTTTCCGGACAGAACACTGGCGATGAGGATGGGATTGTCCTAAAATGCGAGACTGTGCACGTGGCGAATTGAAATCAGGCTGAAAACGATGGCCGGAAATAATGCACCGCCCGCACCCTTCAATCCCAATGAAGAAGATTGGGAATCCTACGTAGACTGTTTCCAAATGTACTTGGAAAGTAACGAGATGGAAGAGATCTCAGACCAGCATAAGAGGGCTGTCTTCTTAACGCATTGCGGACCAACGATTTTCAAAATGGCCAAGGCATTAGCGAAGCCCAGAGATGTGAAGCAAATGACTTGGCCTGAACTCCAACGAATACTGAAGGCTCATTACGCACCAGTGGTGTCAAACCTCATCAAACAGCACGAATTTTACCTAAGAGACCAAAAAGAAGGCGAGACCATCGCCGATTTTGTGGTAGCCCTCCGACAACTGGGGGGAGCATGTGAGTTCCTGAACTTAGACGAAGCGATGCGAGATCAAGTAATATTGGGTTTAAGAGACTCTAATTTACAAAGCAAGCTGCTAAATAAACCCAACATAACCGTAGCCGAAGCCATCACAGAAGCCACAGCCGCTGAAGCCGCGAAAAAATCAGCGATCAAACCCTTAACCCTGTTGACCATGCTAAATGGGAGACGCCAATAGTAACACCAGTTAAACCTGACCGGTCGGTATGCATCTGCAGAGACTACAAGGCTACCCTGAACCATGCACTGCAACAAAGCGCATACCTGATGCCAGTCGTACAACATTTGTTACATTCACTTGGGGGAGGAAAATTTTTTGCTAAACTAGATCTAGCACAAGCTTACCAACAGCTTCCAGTAGACCCCTTAACGGCCGAGGCACAGACAATAGTGACTCACAAAGGGGCATTCAAGTGCAACAGACTCCAGTTTGGAGTGAGTGTGGCCCCAGGTGTGTTCCAAAGCCTCATGGAACGCCTATTAAATGGAATAAAAGGGGTCGTATCATATTTTGATGACGTCTTAATTTCGGCCAAAGATACGACCCAACTAGAAAAAAGGCTAAGAAATGTACTAACAAAATTCAGAGAATCTGGCCTGAAAGTTAAAAAAGAAAAATGCTGCTTAATGACTGATCGCGTCGATTTTCTGGGCTACTTAATACACGGAGAGGGTATACACCCTACTGAAAAAAAAGTCAAAGCCATTAAAGATGCACCACAACCAAGAAACAAAACAGAATTGTAGGCATTTTTGGGACTAATAAATTTCTATAACGTATTTCTCCCCCACAAAGCGACAATAGCGGAACCATTACACCGTTTACTGGATAAAAAAAATGAGTTGGACTTGGGGTTATAGAGAGCAAAAAGACGTTTATTTGTTGGAACCCGGTCTACCTCGCGTTTTTCCGGACGGAACACTTAACAGGATCAAAACTGCTACAACTACTGATTTTGAAAAATCTTTTTAAGGTAAAATATCATATTTTTTCTAATTAACAAAAATATTGCTACACATGGTTAGCTACTAGCTAACCCAAAAAGGTCTTGAATATATACATGCAAATACTTAGATGTAAACACATTAGTGTGTACAGGATCAGGAATATGCATTCAAGAGGTCACTCTCAAATAATCTGTAAAAGTAGTGGCAGGTTTTATAACTTTCAAAAAGCAATACTGTTTAGACAGAATTAATCTTGATTCACATGCTTAGGCCAACATGAAATCAGTCCATAATTTCTTCTGAAACTAGATACAGTATGCATTTATAATTGCAAGTCTTTTTAGAAGGTTTGTTTAAATGCATGACAATTGATAACTCGACTAGTTTTAATAATAACTTTTTCCCTCATGTTAGCTATTACATGCTAATTGTTGTACATGTTTGTGCTATTTGCCTGTACCACCCCAATTTTTATAAACTGAGTGGTAGACAGCAACAAGAAAGAAATCAAGGAGGGAGGGAGAAGCCAGAATAATACTATGGACAAAACATTCATTGAAACAGAGTTGTCATCATGGTCTTTTGAAATGGAAGTTATGTTGGAGCCTGTCAGCCCTTCAAGGTAGTCCCAACAAGAAACCAAAACCATTTGCATTAATATTACTTTCATTGTCAGGTTACAGTAACAGAATCTTACAAGTCTGAAAGCACACCTCTCCCTTCTTACTTTCCAGGGAACTAGAGAGGGTTCCTTCTGAGTCACTTGCCACACTCCTATTCATTCTGCAGGCTGAAATCTCTTATCTGGCCATTTTCCTGTCTGTGGCTCTTCCTTTTCTTATGTTGAAAAAATGTTGCCAAGGGGCCACTGTAGGACCAGATGGACTTCTACAGGAAGGGAATTCTTGGGTATTGAGGTTATGACTCAGAAGGCCTGATGTCCAGCTGATTTCATGTAAGCCTGGAATTGTCAGCAGACCCTCTCTAGTTGGGCAGAATCATTACGAGCAAGACAGCCCCACTTCCATGTTGTACAGGTCTACATACGGAGAATGAATTGGACCATTTGACCAGCCAATTGAATGAGCTCTAAATGTAATTCTACAGTAGCAGATTTCTACAGCCAGCATCCCAATTGCTGAATTCTGGATAAATCTTAAAGTCTTAAAGTAATCTTCATGAGAGCTTAATACAGTAATCCAATTGTGTGGTGATCAAGGCATATAAGACTTATTGATCAGGTACCACAGGTGGTAACTGATTACCACCTGTGGTTGCATGAAGACTCCCCTGTCACAACTTCCATTTGCTATTATAGCCAAGAGCCATGATTTGAATCCCTTTTCCTTCACATAAAACCCCTAAAACAAACTGAAAATAAAACTTATTATCAGTCTTATAGGTCAGGAACAAATTTGTTTGGAAATTTTATATTTGATTTTACATTATTAAACCAATTTTAAGAAATGAAAAAAGTAACATGTCAGAAACTACAGTCCTGCAAAGTCTTCATTTTTTTTTTTTACCAAAAAGAACATTAACATGCATATCAGAAAAAAGTGCATATCAGATGAATGTATCTTAAAAATAATATTAGGTAAAATGCCATATTTGAGAACCAATTTAGTGTAGTGATACTAGCTTAGATACAGGGAAACTATGAGGTGAAGTCCTGCCCTAGACATGAAAGCTAGCTGGGTGACTTTGAGTCAAACACTCTCAACCCAACTCATGTCAGAAGATTGTTGTGGTAGACAAAATAGGAGGAGGAAAAAATGTTGCATAGTTTTGCTGCCTTAAGTTATTTATAAAGGTCCTGTCACACTGCAAAAACGGATGCAAAGAGGAAGCGAAACGGAAAAAAAACCTTGCCATCTGTTCTAAAACGCGATGTACTCACTGCCTCCATTTTGCTTCCTCTCTATCCGTCCAGCATCCGTTTATGGACATTTCATCCGCTCAGAAAGTTTTGAGCTGCTCAAAACTTTTGCGCGGAAAATGTATCCAATTCATCCGTTCTGCATCGGCTACGCATCTGCTAGGCATCCGTTCTGCATCCGTTACGCATCTGATATATCCGCTAGGCATCCGCTATGCATCCGCGCAACTCCATCCACCCGGACGCAGGGAGGAAGCAGAACGGACGCGCAACGGATGCAGAACAGAAACAAAGCGTTTAAAACGGAAAAAACGTTCGCAGAGGGGACCTATCTCGGATATTAAGGATGCATAGAGGATGCCTAGAGGATGCCTAGAGGATGCAAAGGGACACATATACTGCCTATAAAAAGGGGGAGCAACTCACCTGCTTCGCACTTTCAGACCAGCAGACCAGCAGTGCAGACCTCTGCAGCCTTCATCTGCCTCTTCCTCTTCCTCTTCCTCTTCCTCTTCCACAGCAGCCAGTCATCTCCACCATGGATTGCGACAAAATCCTTTTGGCAGCCAACATCCTTCTGCATCATTGCGAAACCATCAACAGTCTCTGTGAACTCTACTATGGCAAGAAAAGGAGGCACCCAAAAAAAGCCTGGGTCCAAAGATGGTTAGCCAGAAGAGCACAGTACCAACTGTACGACAAGCTGATGGTGGAGCTCAGGAGCGAAGACACTCGTGCGTTCCAGAACTTCATGAACATGCCTCCAGCCATGTTTGACAAACTTCTGCAGTGCCTGACACCCAGGTTGAGCAAGACAAAAACCAACTTCCCGCCCAGCCTGGAACCTGGACTCAGGGTGGCACTCACTCTGCGCCATCTGGCCTCAGGAACCCCCTACAGGAGCATGCAGTACGACTGGAGGGTGCCACCCAGCACCATCAGCTTTGTGGTGAGAGAAGTGGTGCAGGCCATCATCGAAGAATACAAGGAGGAGCTCCTCCAGTGCCTCTCCACTGAAGAAGGATGGAAGAAAGTTGCAGAGCAGTGGTATCAGAAGTGGAACTTACCCCACACCGTTGGAGCCATAGATGGCAAGCACGTGGCCTGCAAGGTTCCAGCCAACTCTGGGTCCACTTATTTCAACTACAAAGGGTTCTTCAGCATCATCCTCTTTGCCATGGTCGATGCTGACTACAAGTTCATGTTCATCGATGTTTCAGGCAACGGCTCATCTTCCGATGCCCAGGTATACAACGACAGTCACCTCAAGGAGGGGCTGGAAAGCAACCTCATGGTGGGCTTCCCAGATCCAGAACCCCTGCCCAACGACATGCAAGATGTGCCCTACTTCATCATGGGGGATGACGCCTTCTCCCTCACAACCTACCTCATGAAGCCCTACACCTCCAAATGCCTCATCCCGTGAAGAGAGGATCTTCAACTACAGGCTGTCCAGGGCAAGGCGGGTGTTGGAGAACGCCTTTGGCATCCTGGCCAACAGGTTCCAGGTACTTCTCAACACCATGCAGCATCGCCCACAGAGCATGAGGAGGATCGTGGAAGTTTGCTGCATCCTGCACAATCTCATGCGCACCCGCTACCCAGTCTTGCAGAACAGGCTTGTGGACCATGAACAAGGCAATGGGGACATGGAGCCTGGGGAATGGAGGCAAGGGCGAAACCTGATCGACACTGAGGATGTGCAAGGGCCCAACAGAGCCTCACGTGAGGCGAAGAAGCAGAACCTTCTGAAAGACTGGTGCAACTCCCCAGCTGGAGCAGTGGAGTGGCAAAACATGATGGTAGATGCTTAATGGATGCTTCCTTCAGCCTGTCTCATCACACGGATGAGATTGGGCCATGTATGTTTGGTTGGCCTACAATGAACAGGGCGTTTAATAAAGAGTTGTGATTATATTGACATGTGTGGATCAATGCTTACATTGTAATTGATAAGGGCCATAGGGGTGGCACCTGGGAGGGTGGGCCATACAGTCCCACTATGCTTGCACTGGAGATTTATCTATCCCTCAGCTATCTTAACCCATCCCAAAGTTGTCCCTGCCCATCCCACAGCTATCTTAACCCATCCCAAACGTATCCCTGCCCATCCCACAGCTATATTAACCCAAAGTTATCCCTGCCCATCCCACAGCTATCTTAACCCAAAGGTATCCCTGCCCATCCCACAGCTATCTTAACCCAAAGGTATCCCTGCCCATCCCACAGCTATCTTAACCCATCCTGAAGGTATCCCTGCCCATCCCACAGCTATCTTAACCCATCCCAAAGGTATCCCTGCCCATCCCACATCTATCCTCGCTCTCCACCAAGCTTTCAACACCTGCCAGGGGGTTCTCCGCTGTGGAACGCTCCACCGAACCCTGCCTGGAGATAGGGACTGACTCTCGGCTGGAAGAGGACTGGGTTGCAGCAGGCTGCCTGAGAGAGAGGGTAGACAGATGGGCTCCTGGTGCTGCTCAGTGGCGGATCTCACCCTCCAGGAAGCTGCACCTGGCCATGACGTAGTTCTCTCTGTCCGTCAGCTTGACGGCGGCCTGGCCAGATTTTTTGCGGTGCAGCTTCCCGTACCAGGTATGCATATGTTTCCACCAGCCGAGTAGCACCTCCGAAGTGTAGCCCAGACTCTCCGCCTTCTCTCTCCAAGCAGCCTGCTTCCTTTTGGTGTCCCTGTACAGCCGGTGTCCCTTCCGCCACAGATAGTCCTTCTCTTTCAGCCACTCCAGCACCTCATCCTCGTGCGCCTCCTCAATATAGTATTGCCTCCTCTCCTGTTGACACGTCTGCCTCTTCCTCCCTCTGGCAGGGCCATATGGGTCCTCATCAGAGGGACTTCGAGGTTGTAGGGTCTGCTCCTCCACACCAACAGCAGCAGCAGCAGCAGCAGAATCATCATCAGAAACATCACCAGCAGGATCATAATCAGCAGCAGCAGCAGCAGCAGAATCACCAGCAGGATCAGAATCAGAATCAGAATCAGAATCAGAATCAGAATCAGAATCAGAATCAG
>BLBF01016716.1:0-12684 GCA_015471245.1 Laticauda colubrina
TATTATTTCACCTAAACCAGTTAGGGTAAACAATGTTATCCCTAACACAGTGGATGCACAGCAGATGCACAGCGGAAGCCTAATGGATGCCTGGCGTTAATTGCGCATGCGGGGACGATGCATTGCATCAGCCCCGCTGATATAACGGAAGCAGCTCGGAAGCAGGTCGCCATTCAGAGGAAAGACCTGCTACCGGACGGATTGGCTGCCTTGCCTGCACTGCCTGCATGTCTGCCTGCAAGCCTTGGTGCCAGCCTTGGTGCCAGCCTGCCTGCAAGCCTTGCTGCCAGCCGGTCTGCCTGCCAGTCTTGCTGCCTGCCTTCCTGCCAGCCTTGGTTCATGTCTGCCTGCCAGCCTTGGTGCATGCCTTTCTGCCTGCCAGCCTTGCTGTCTGCCTGCCTGCCAGCCTTGGCACCTGCCTTGGTGCCAGCCTTCCTGCCAGCCTTGGTTCCTGCCAGCCTCCCTGCCAGCCAGCAACCCCACAACCATGCGGAAGCACAGCTTCTGCTGGGGCTTCTGCAGCATGGGCTCGCTCTTCTGGGGCTGGGGCTTCTGCTGCTTCTGCTTCTGGAGGAGCTGATGAAAAGCACTCCAGCACCAGCCACCTCCACAGCACCTGGACCCTTCACCCCTGAGACTGAGCGACCAAGAGGAGTGCCAGAGACTCATTTTTGTTTTATAGCTTGTTGTTAATAAAGTCTATTTATGATTCACACACTTGCTTCATTCCTTTTTTTTAATAAAGTCTTGGTGGAAACTTTTAGAAATGGTTTAAGCCTTTGCATGCTTGTGGGATGGGTAAGGATAGCTGTGGAATGGGTTAGGACACCTGTGGGATGGGTAATAGCTGTGGGATGGGTTAGGATAGCAGTGGGATAGATAAACCTCCAGTTCAAGCATAGTGGGACTGTATGGTCCACCCTCCCAGGTGCCACACCTATGGCCCTTTATTTTCAATAATAATGTAATAATTATCCACACATGTCAACACAAACACAACTCTTTATTAAACGCCCTGTTCATTGTAGGCCAACCAAACATACATGGCCCAATCTCATCCGTGTGATGAGACAGGCTCAAGGAAGCATCCATTAAGCATCTACCATCCTGTCTTGCCACTCCACTGCTCCAGCTGGGGAGTTGCACCAGTGTCTCAGGAGGTTGCGCTGCTTCTTCGCTTCATGTGAGGCTCTGTTGGGGCCTTGCACATCCTCAGTGTCGATCAGGTTTTGCCCTTGCCTCCATTCCCCAGGCTCCATGTCCCCATTGCCTTGTTGGAGGTCCACAAGCCTGTTCTGCAAGACTGGGTAGCGGGTGCGCATGAGATTGTGCAGGATGCAGCAAGCTTCTATGATCCTCCTCACGGTCTCTGGGCAATGCAGCATGGTGGTGAGAAGTACCTGGAACCTGTTGGCCAGGATGCCAAAGGCGTTCTCCACCACCCACCTTGCCCTGGACAGCCTGTAGTTGAAGATCCTCTCTTCACGGGTGAGGAGTCTGGAGGTGTAGGGCTTCATGAGGTAGGTTGTGAGGGAGAAGGCGTCATCCCGCACGATGAAGTAGGGCACATCTTGTGTGTCATTGGGCAGAGGTTCTGGATCTGGGAAGCCCACGATGAGGTTGCGTTCCAGCCCCTCCTTGAGGTGACTGGCATTGTATACCTGGGCATTTGAAGATGAGCCATTGCCTGAAGCATCGATGTACATGAACTTGTAGTCAGCATCGACCATGGCAAAGAGGATGATGCTGAAGAAGCCCTTGGAGTTGTGATAAGTGGACCCAGACTTGGCTGGAGCTTTGCAAGCCACGTGCTTGCCATCTATGGCTCCAACGGTGTGTGGGAAGTTCCACTTCTGATACCACTGCTCTGCAACTTTCTTCCATCCTTCTTCAGTGGAGGGGTACTGGAGGAGCTCCTCCTTGTATTCTTCGATGATGGCCTGCACCACTTCTCTGACCACAATGCTGATGGTGTTGGATGGCACCCTCCAGCCGTACTGCATGCTCCTGTATGTGGTCCCTGAGGCCAGGTGGCACAGAGTGAGTGCCACCTTGAGTCCAGGTTCCAGGCTGGTCTGGAAGCTGGTGTTTACCTTGGTCAACCTGGGTGTCAGCCGCTGCACAACTTCGTCAAACATGGCTGAAGGCATCCTCATGAAGTTCTGGAATGCCCTAGTGTCTTCGTTCCTGATCTCCACCATCAGCTTGCTGTACAGTCCGTCCTCTGCTCTTCTGGCGAACCATCTTCGGACCCAGACTCTTTTTGGCCGCCTCTTTTTCTTCTCGCAGTAGAGTTCACAGAGCCTGCAGATGGCTTCGCACTGTTGCAGAACGATAGTGGCTGCCGAAAGGACTTTGTTACAATCCACGGTGGACATGTCTAGATGCTGTGGAAGAGGAAGAGCCAGATGAAGGCTGCAGAGGTCTGCACCGCTGGGCTGCTGTTCTGAAAGTGAGATGCAGATGAGTTGCTCCCTCTTTTTATAGGAAATATAGGTTTCCCGCTGGTCATCCTCTAGGCATCCTCTAGACATCCTTAATATCCGAGATAGGTCCCCTCCGCGAACGTTTTTTCCATTTTAAACGCTTTGTTTCCGTGCTGCATCCGTTTTGCATCCGTTCTGCTTAATGGATGCTTCCTTCAGCCTGTCTCATCACACTGATGAGATTGTGCCATGTATATTGAGTGGCCCGACAATGAACAGGGCATTTAATAAAGAGATGTGTTTATGTTGAAATGTGTTGATCAATGATTAAATTGTTATTGATAATAAAGGGCCATAGGTGTGGCACCTGGGAGGGTGGACCATACAGTCCCACTATGCTTGCACTGGAGGTTTATCTATCCCACAGTAATTACCCATCCCACAGGTATCCCTCCCCATCCCACTGCTATCCTTACCCATCCCACAAGCATGCAAAGGCTTAAACCATTTCTAAAAGTTTCCATCAAGACTTTATTGAGAAAAAGAACTGAAGCAAGTGTGTGAAGCAAAGATAAACTTTATTAATAACAAACTGTAAAAGCAAAATGACCCAAATAAAGTGTCCCAAGCAAAGATAAAGTCAACAGGTAGCAACCCAGTCTCTGGCACTCTTCTCAGTCACTCTGAGGCATGCCCAATCTCAGGGGTGATGGGTCCAGGTGCTGTGGAGGTGGCTGCTGTTGGAGTGCTGGTCTGAGGCGTCATTGGGGTGCCTGGCCCCGAGAGGACAACAGGGGACGGTGTGTGGAGGAAGCTCTCAGAGAGCTGGCTCAGTCCTGTGATGTTGAGAGCCCCTTCCTCCAGGACATGGGGTGTCAGCCCCAATATCGATGACAGATGTTCTGAGGCCGGGCTTGGCTGTGGGGTGGAGGAAGGAGCAGTGTAGTGGGGATTTCTGGTCTGTAGCTGAGCGAGGTGAGGCGTCGGTGGCATCTGTGGCGTCGGTGGCATCAATGGCATCGGTGGAACCAGTGGCGTTCGATGGTCCTGTGCCTGGACTTGGAAGGGCTGCCTGTGCTGCTGGAACTCCTGGTAGCCATAGCCTTGGTAGGTGAGGGCCTCTGGAAAGCCTTGGAAGGGCAGTGACATCACCTGGGGTGGAGGAGCAGACCTGGACTGGGTCGGAGCAGGTTCAGCTGGGCCTGGAGGGCTGTGCAGAAGACCGGTGATCCTGTCCTTTATCACCTGGTACTGTGATTCGGACATGTCCATGAGGGTCTGGTTGACGTAGGTGAGGAAGGGCTTGCAGTTTGAGGATGGTATGTCGGTGTGTACCAGCTGAGAGAGGAGATCTACGCTGCTTTTGATGGTGTCCCTGATCTCCAGCAGGACAGTGTGGCTCTGCCCCTCCGGTCTGGCTCTCTGCCTGCTTTCTGTGGAGGTGGAGCTGGGGGTGGATGTGGGTTGGTCTCTGGTGGAAGTGCCCTCTCCTTGCTCCCACTGCGTCAGGGGGTCCTCCACACGTTCCACCACAGGGAGTGCAGCTGTCAGGGGGGTCTCCGTCATGGGACACTCCACAGATACCTGCCTGGACACAGGAGCTGACTCTTGGCCAGAAGAGGACTGGCTCTCTGTGGGCTGCCTGAGAGAGAGGGTTGACAGAGGGGCTGCTCCTCAGTGGCAGACCTCACCCTCCACGAAGCTGCACTTGGCCATCACGGAGGTCTCCCGGTCGGTGAACTTCCCTTCGGCCTGGCCAGACTTCTTGAGGTGCAGCTTCCCGTACCAGGTGTGCATGTGCTTCCACCACCCGAGGAGGACCTCCAAAGTGGAGCCCAGGCTCTCCGCCTTCTCTCTTCAAGCAGCCTGCTTCCTTTTGGTGTCTCGATAGAGCCTGTGTCCCTTCCGCCATAGGTACTCGTTCTCCCTCAGCCATTCAAGCACCTCATCCTCATGTTCCTCTTCAATGGAGTATTGCCTCCTCTCCCGTTCTCACGTATGCCTCTTCCTCCCACTGGCAGGGCCATCTGGGCCCTCATCAAAGGGGCTTTGAGGTTCTAGGCGCTGCTCCACCACACCAGCAGCAGCAGCAGCAGCAACAACAACAGTAGCAGCAAAAGCAGCACCAGCAGGACCAGCAGCACCAACAGGACCAGCAGGACCAGGATCAGCAGCAACAGAGTAAGCACCAGCAGGACCATCAGCAGCAGCAGCAGAGTAAGCACCAGCAGGACCAGCAGCACCAGCAGGACCAGGAGCAGCACCAGCAGAGTAAGCACCAGCAGAAGCACCAGCACCAGGAGCAGCACCAGCAGAGTAAGCACCAGCAGAAGCCCTAGCACCAGGAGCAGCGCCAGCAGAAGCCCCAGCACCAGCAGAGTCAGCCCGAGTAGCAGAAGCCCCAGCAGAAGCAGAGTCAAGGCCAGGGGGTGGGATGGTGTCCCTGTCCTTCTTGCCAGGGCTGGCAGCAGATGGCACAGGCTTCCTCTTCTTCCCCATGGTTGTTGGCTGGAGATGTGTCTGGCAGCAGATCTTTCCTCTGAATGGTGACCTGCTTGCGAGCTGCTTCCCTTTATGTCTGCGGGGCTGACGCAATGCATCCTCCCTGCATGCGCAGTGAATGCTCTGCATCTGCTAGGCATCCACTAGGTGTCCGTGATGCATCCGCTTCATCCGCTCTGCATCTGCTCTGTATCCGTTCCTTCCGTTGCGTGTCCGCTTCGCTGTGCTCCCCCGGAAGCCCTGCAGATGTGCCATCCGCTTCCATCCGCTTCCATCCGCTAGGCTTCCGTGGAGCATCCACTTAACATCCTGGCTACATCCTCTCCCCGTCCGTTCCTTTCCCTTGTTGTCCGTTCTCTTTATGCAAATTTGGGGCACTTTTGAGAGCGGATAACAACGGATGGAAAATTTATTCATCCTCTGTGTCCTTTTACATACTTTTTGCAACCTTCGGCCTATGTGACAGGCCCTTAAAATAACAACCACAGAACAAATTCCACTGCTAAATTTACCTAATCTTATCATTCTCTTGCGACTGGTGTAAATAGTAAATATTTGGATGGAGGGAGTTGGGAAATTACATTGAGTGAGGACTTTCAACAGAAAGGATGGAGAGAAACTTTTAAATGGACCAAAGTGACCTAAGAACACGTGAACAATTTAGGAACCTTGAAACAGCAACACGACCAAAACCAAGACCACTGGTGTGATTGTCACTAGCCTCTAATAAATGGGAAACGCTAACTCCAGCATCAATAGCTAGAGTTGGGAGATGAATATTAATTTGTCAAGCAAAAGATAAGAATTTAGGAATAATGCTGAGCTTAAAATATAACGAATAGAAATATAAGCTCTCTATGCAACTTATTACAGGCAAAAGCATTTTTTGCAGAGAGATAGAAATAATTTACTGCAAGTCAGCTAGGTGTCGAAAGAACCTTAAGCCCCTGTCACACTGCACCAATGGATGCAAAGAGGATGTAAAACGTTAAAAAAAGCTTGCCATCCATTGGAAAATGCGATGCATCCATTGTGTACTCACGGCATACGTTTTTCATACTCTCTATCCGTCCAGCATCTGTCTCCTGAGATTTCATCCGCTCAAAAAGTTTTGAGCTGCACAAAACTTTTGAGCGGAATCAGTATCCAACGCGTCCGTTCTACATCCGCTATGCATATGGGGAACATCTGTTATATCCATCGTCATCCGTTTCGCGTCCACTTTCTCCGCTAAGCATCCGCTGTGCATCCGCGCAACTCAAATCTGCTGCAGCGGAAAATGGACACAGGGAGGAAGCGAAACGGATATAGAATGGACACACAGCGTTAGTAGCACAGACGGAGAAAGGATGAAAGCGGATGCAGCTTGGATATAAAGCATTAAAATGGACAAAACGTTCGTATATGGGACATATCTCGGATATTTAGGATGTCTGGAGGATGCCTGGAGTATGCGGAAGGACATCTAGCAGAAAACCGACATTTCCTATGAAAAGGGGGAGGAAATCACCTGGATCTCACTTTCAGTCCAGCAGTCCTGGTGTTCAGACCTCTTCAGCCTTGCTCTTGCTCTTCCACAGCATCCATTCTTCTCCACCATGGATCATCGCACGCTCCTTTTGGTAGCCGCCATCATTCAACACCAGAACCAAGCCCTCTTCAGGTTCTTTCACCTTTTCTACGGGAAGAAAAAGAGGTGGCCAAGAAGTGTCTGGGTCCGAAGATGGATCGGGAGAAGAGCGGAGTTTGGACTCTATGACAAGCTGATGGTGGAGATGAGGAATGAAGACACTCGTGCATTCCAGAACTTCATGAGGATGCCACCAGCCATGTTTGACGAAATTGTGGAGCATCTGAGACCCAGGTTGACCAAGCAGAGCACCAACTTCTGGCCCAGCCTGGACCCTGGACTCAAGGTGGCACTGACTCTGCGCCACCTGGCCTCTGGGACTGCGTACAGAAACATGCAGTACGCCTGGAGGGTGCCACACAACAACATCAGCATTGTGGTCAGAGAAGTGGTGCAGGCCATCATCGAAGAATACCTGGAGGAGCTCCTCCAGTGTCCCGCCACTGAAAAAGGCTGGAGGAAACTTGCAGAACAGTGGTATCAGAGGTGGAACTTCCCCCACGCCGTTGGAGCCATCGATGGCAAGCACGTGGCCTGAAAAGCTCCAGTCAAGTCAGGATCAACTTATTTCAAACTACAAGGGCTTCTTCAGCACCATCCTCTTTGCCATGGTCGATGCTGACTACAAGTTCATATACATCGATGCTTCAGGCAACGGGTCAGCTTCAGATGCCCAGGTATACAACACCAGTGACCTCAAGGAGGGGCTGGAACGCAACCTCATCATGGGCTTCCCAGATTCAGACCCCCTGCCCAACGACACACAAGATGTGCCCTATTTCATCGTGGGAGATGACGCCTTCTCCCTCAGAACCTACCTCATGAAGCCCTACACTTCCAGATGCCTCACCCGTGAAGAGAGGATCTTCAACTACAGGCTGTCCAGGGCAAGACGGGTGGTGGAGAACGCCTTTGGCATCCTGGCCAACAGGTTCCAGGTACTTCTCACCACCATGCAGCATCATCCATGAACCATGAGGTGTATCGTGGAAACTTGCTGCATCCTGCACAATCTCATGCGCACCCGCTACCCAGTGTTGCAGAACAGGCTTGTGGACCACCAACAAGGCAATGGGGACATGGAGCCTGATGAATGGAGGCAAGGGTGAAACCTGATTGACACTGTGGATGTACCAGGCCCCAACAGAGCTTCACGTGAAGGGAAGAAGCAGCGCAACCTCCTGAAACACTGGTGCAACTCCTCAGCTGGAGCAGTGGAGTGGCAAGACAGGATGGTAGATGCTTAATGGATGCTTCCTTGTGAGTGTCTCATCACACTGATGAGATTGGGCCATGTAAGTTGAGTGGCCTTACAATGAATAGGGCATTAATAAAGAGTTTTGTTTAGTTTGACATGTGTGGATCAATGATTAAATTGTTATTGATAATAAAGGGCCATAGGTGTGGCAGCTGGAAGGGTGGACCATACAGTCCCAGTATGCTTGCACTGGAGGCTTATCTATCCCACAGCTATTACCCATCCCGCAGCTATCCTTACCAATCCCACAGCTATCCATCCCACAGCTATCCTTACCAATCCCACAAGCATACAAAGGCTTAACCCTTTTTTCAAAGTTTTCCCCAACACTTTATTAAGTAAAAAAAATAAACCAAGTGTGTGAAGCAAAAATAACCTTTATTAATAACAAACTGTTGACTTCATTAAAAAGCAAAATGACCCAAGTAAAGTGTCTTAAGCAAAGATAAAGTGAGCAGGTAACAACTCAGTCTCTGGCATTCTTCTCAGTCACTCTGAGGCGTGCCCATGGTCTCAGATGTAAAGGGGCCAGGGACTGTGAAGGTGGCTGTTGCTGGAGTGCTGGTCTGAGGCGCCATTGGGGTGCCTGGCCCCGAGAGGACAACAGGAGATGGTGTGTTCAGGAGGCTCTCAGAAAGCTAGCTCAGCCCAGTGAGGTTGAGAGGCCCTTCATCCAGGACCTGGGATGTCAGGCACAGGACCGATGACAGATGTTCTGAGGCTGGGCTTGGCTGTGGGGTGGAGGAAGGAGGAGTGTAGTGGGGATGTCTGGTGTGCAGCTGGGCGAGGTGAGGCATCTGTGTTATGCGAGGAAACATCTGTGGCTTTGGTGGCATCTGTGGCGTCTGTGGCATCGGTGGTATCAGTGGCATCTGTGGCGTCGGTGACATCTGTGGCATCGGTGGCATCGGTGGCACCTGTGGCGTGCGAGGAACCTGTGCCTGGACTGGGAAGGGCTGCCTGTGCGGCTGGAACTCCTGGTAGCCGTAGGCTTGGTAGGAGTGGGGCTGTGAACACCTGCCCGGACACGGTTGTTGTCTCCTGGCCAGAAGAAGACTGGTTGTCTGTGGGCTGCCTGAGAGTGAGGGTAGACAGAGGAGCTGCTCCTCGGTGGCAGACCTCACCCTCCAGGAAGCTGCACTTTGCCATGACATAGGTCTCCCGGTTGGTGAGCTTGACCGCAGCCTGGCCAGACTTCTTCAGGTGCAGCTTCCCGTATCAGGTGTGTGCATATGCTTCCACTACCCAAGGAGGACATCTGAAGTATAGCCCAGGCTCTCCGCCTTCTGTCTCCAAGCCACCTGCTTTCGCTTGGTGTCTCAATAGAGCATGTGGCCCTTCATCCACATGTACTCGTTCTCCCTCAGCCAATCCAGTACCTCCTCCTCATGATCCTCTGCGATGAAGTACTGCTTCCTCTCTCCCTTCTCCTTCTCCTTGCGTTGCCTCTTCCTCCCTCTGGCAGGGCCTTCAGCATCAGGGCTTTCAGGGCTTTGGGGCTGGTCCACCACAGCAGCAGCAGGAGAAGCAGCAGGAGAAGCAGCACCAGCACCAGCAGCAGTAGAAGCACAAGCACCAGCAGCAGCACCAGCACCAGCAGCAGCACTAGCAGCAGCAGAGTCAGCGCCATGGGGTGGGATGGTGGATCTAACCCTCTTGCCAGGGCTGGCAGAAGATGGCAAAGGCTTCCTCTTCTTCCCCATGGTCTCTGATGAAGATGTCTGTGGCAGCAGGTTTTTCCTCTGAATGCTGACCTGCTTGAGAGCTGCCTCCTTTTATATCCGTGGGGCTGACGCAATGCATCCTCCCCGCATTTGCAGTAATCTGCTACGCTTCCGCTCTGCATCCGCTACGCATCCGAATCATCCTCTATGCATCCGCTCTGCATCCGCTCTATCCGCTACGCGTCTGCTTTTCTATGCTCCCCCAGAAGCCCTGCGGATGTGCCATCTGCTTCCATCCGCTTTTATCCGCAAGGCTTCCATTGAGCATCCGTTTTACATCCGCGATAGGTCCTCCCCCCATCCGTTGTTGTCCACTCTGTTTATGCAAATTTGGGGCACTTTTGAGAGCGGATAACAATGGATGCAAAAGTTGCTCATCCGCTGTGTCCTTTTTACATACGTTTTGCATCCATCGGGTGATTTGACCTGGCCTTTACCAGCTGAGGCGAAAAGAGTGGGAAAAGGCAGTTTCATCTCTGGGGGAATTCACTTGCCTAAATTGCTTTGCCTTCCTTTCTGCCTTAGCCATTTCCTTAGGGTTAGGGTTTTTGACACCTCTGCATGTCCTTCTCCTCAGCTTTAGTGGCCTTTTTGGAGGAAAGGTCTTTTGCCCTGATTTGAGCAGCTGCTCCTGTGATGGCTGATTTTGGTGTTGAGGAGCATTTCTTTGGGGCCTGGGGCTTGGCTGGCAAATCCAATTCTTTTCCACTTACAGTTTCCTCAAGATTATGTGTTGCTGGACCCAACCCTTAGAAGAAGGCAGACTCATTTTGAGTGGAAACATTGCTGCTGCTGCTGATTGATTGGCGCCAACAAGTATGCACCGTAGACTGGGCAATGACTCCAGTCCCCTCCTCAGTCCGCAGGTAATTTCAAGGGACCTCAGTGCCACTGGACTGAGTCGGATAATGGCAGCTATGCTGGTCAGATCAGAGAGCCTGCCTATCAGTTCGCTTTCCCTGCAAATGCTGGAGGAAGTCTTCCTGTTGCCCAAGTAAGAATCCAAAGAAAGGAAATTCTGTGCCTTTTGCTCTTTGAGTTTGAAAGGTTGGAGTTAATCTATAAGATTAATCTATTCAAGCTGAAGACTGAGTCAAAAATGAGGCGTAGTTACGAAAGATTGACAGATTCAATCTAAAGAGCAGAGAGGCAGAATTAATCCATTCCTTGGATTCTCCTTAGCACACTGGAGAAGCAGTTAAGGCAATGTTCAGAGACCAAGAACAATTCTGGACACGGAAAAACAATCCTACTAATTGCTTGTATGTCTTTGTTGTACTGCGGCAAATTTTCTGAAAAGAAAATAAATAACCACTTTTTTCAATGTTTACTACTTAAAATATGTTTTTTCAATCATTAAAAATAAGCTTCTTTGCCATTTTTTTCTTCAGGCTGGGTAATAGGTAGCATTCAGTACTACTTCAACTATTTTTGTGTCTTAAAATAAAAGCAGAAGCACCCCAAAATGTGCTCAGGAACTGAAGTTGTCTATCAGAGTGACCATTTTGAATATGCATATTTGTTTCCTGTACTAGGAATATTTTTCCTCATGCTTGGTACATCTCCTAACAGCAACCCAACTCAGAACACATCACAGCTCAAGACAAATTACTGTACTTGAATGCAGAATATTATTTCTCCCCATAGGGCAGGGTTAAGGAAAAGGTAACAGGAAGATTAAGGTAGGTAACAGGAAGATTAAGAAAAAATGTCAACCATCTTCCAATAAAATGATCAAAACCTCATTCAAACTGTGTGGGAAGGGAGGGGTAGAAAGAACAAACCTGCAAAGATTATAATTAAGAATAACATTGTAATGGGTTGATGTTCAAAAAAGATTCAAACACTAAAACTGTATCCCACATAGGTTTTGTGATCTTTAAGATACTAATAATCTTAACATTCATTGAGAATATGTCTTACTATCATGATTTTCAAAATATGTCAATTAGGTGGCAAATAAAATTCAAACTGAAGAATCCCCTTATGGAGAATGGTTCCAGAAGTAAACGGGTAAGAGTTCTGAAGAGCTCTCCTCTTCATTTGATCCTATCTGCTAATTCACTTTGTTCATCAAGCCTCCTATTTAAATGTTAGATATTAATGCAAGTTGCTACTTTTCATTTTTGGGGGTTAGCTCCTCAACATTGGAATTACAGGAAATAGGAAGATGGAAATACTTGAAACTATTAAAATATTATAGCAAGTAGTTTTTGCTTCCATAAATACTAAATAATAGTTGCATCTCAATATATTAAGCAATATTTACCTTCATTAAAAAAAACTGCTTGTATGAGAAAGGACAGAATCAAACATTTTGAAGTTAGAACAGATGATCTAAATTTATGAACTAACAGCCTCCAAATATAATGAGAAATTGTTTCCAACTGATTTTAAGTTATCTAATAAAAGTTCATTTAATCCTTTGTTTAAATATTCAAACCAATTCACTATAGGTAGGTAAATCTGCTTAATGGCTGACTGATTTATCAACTGTTTGAAGTTAAAATGGTGCTCAAAATACAAGCTTATGACTGGGCTTTGGATTGATGATATGTTCACATAGAAGAGATTCAAGCACTTCTCAAGTAACTATGCAGTGTCCTATGATCATGTGATTGCTATTTGCACTCTTTACAGCCAGGTTCCAACAAGCAAAGGTCAATGGAAAAATTGATAGTAAAATTGCGAGTTGTGGTCCATGGTATCTCACTTAATGACCACAGGTTATTCATTTAACAATCACATTTAACAGTCATAAACTCATCATGGTCACTTGATATCTCACACAACAACCATGTTGCTTAACAACAGTTACTGGTCTTGTTAAGCAAAGAATTCTTGTATTGGAATTACAGGGTCAGCAGTTAGAAAAAAGGAAAACAAGTATAAATGAAGATTTATATCAAACTATAGTGAAAGACAATTTGATACAAATTTTCCAGATTCAAAAAGAGGGAGTTAGTACAAATAAATATGCAGAACTAGTCAACTCAGTAGGATATTTTATTTATTAAATATATATATACTCAACCATCTACCAAATGCCCTATAGGAAGGAAGGAAGGGAGGGAGGGAGGGAGGGAGGGAGGGAGGGAGGAAGGAAGGAAGGAAGGAAGGAAGGAAGGAAGGAAGGAAGGAAGG
>BLBF01016734.1:0-15973 GCA_015471245.1 Laticauda colubrina
AGATAGATAGATAGATAGATAGATAGATAGATAGATAGATAGATAGAGATAGATATATAAATATACAGATATACAAAATATATAACTACAGTATATATGGATATACAGAATATCTATGAATATGCAGAATATATGTCTGTGGAAGGAATATATATGACTTTACAGAGTATTTATGAACATATTGAATGTAAATATAATGCACAGAGAGTTTATACAAGATATATATTATCAGGGGAAGTATCAGTGTGTGGGGGGGGATAGATGAGTTGAGGAGTGCAGTAAAGAGACCGTTGTATGGTAGAAGTTGTTCCTTAGTCTGCTGGTCTTGGACTGCAGGCACCTGGACCTCTTCCCAGATGGAAGAAGGGTAAACAGTTTTTGGGCTGGATGGGAGGAGTCCTTAACAATGCTGTGGGCTTTTCGCAGACATCGTTTCCTCTGAATGTTCATAATGGCAGGAAGTGGGATCTCTATAATGCATTGGGCAGTTTTCACCACCCTCTGTAATGCCTTCTTTTCTTTAATGGTGCAATTTCCATACCAGACTGAGATACAGCTGGTTAGGATGCTCTCGGCTGCACAGCGGTAGAATTTGATCGGAATAGTTGGAGAAAGGTGATTCTTCCTCAGTAATCTCAGAAAGAAGAGGCACTGGTGACCTTTCTTGATCAGGCTGGTGGTGTTGATCTGCCAGGACATAGCATTATTCAACACCCTGGGCTGGATTTCAGCATGCATTTTCCAATAAACATTTCCCCGAAGCAGATATATTCTGTTTTGTTTTTAAAATTGATTAAATGGTGCTTGACTGAATCACAGTTTTTAATTTGCATTAGCATTCCCTAGTTTTCCGCTGACCTGAAGAGTAATTGCTGTACATATAACAGTCCTCTGATGCTTCCTTGATAATGAAATCATTTATATTGGCCCTTTTGAAGTCATCCTAAGTGATACATCAAAGTCCTAATGTGTTATCAGAATCAAAATTTCCCATTAGAGCTCCAAATGAGCAGAGTTCCCAAATCCAGATGGCTGATAAAGTACCCTTTTCTATTATTCCAACTTCATATATTCTAGATATTTTTCAGTTTAATTTTAATTGAACAAATTTGTATTGATAATTTCCTTTAAAAGTACACACTATTATTTCATCCACATTTCCTAAGTTCTCAGTTATTATTGATTCAGGTTGAAAAAATAAAAAAGGAATAGGTTTGAGATTGAAGCTGGATTTGCAAAGGAACAAAACTTAGAACCCTAACCCTCAATTCTTAGATTAGTCAACATCAACATCAAATGCACACCATATGTGTTAACACAGATAGTCTTTTCTTCATAATTATGGTTAGAAATGCATTTTTGGATATGAAATCTAAGACATCTCAACCCACTCGAGGAAACATGATTCTAGACATATGGAATACACTGTTAAAAACAATAATTCCTTAATATTGTGATGTGAATGGTACACAGCACAGTGTGAATTTGTGGCCAAAACATTTTCCAGAATATGGAGAGATGAGAGCATGCATTCTCTTTTTGATCTGGCAAGTTGGAAAGAAAGAATTAGATTTTCATAATCAGATGCAAGGCTGTTGATTTGCCTACTAAGTTTAGTACACTCATCTGAGACATCTAATCGATTGGTCAAATGACTCCCACGTGAGACTTGTCTTTTGTATCTAAACTTCATTCTCATAGTCTTCATGAAATATGAAGTTATAAAGTGGTTGAAAATAAAAGAATATGAAACATGTCTCAGTCTTCTCCAACCTGGTACTTTCCTGCTATATTAGAAACTAAAATCCATATTGTGTTGCAATTGTGAGAGTTGCACCCCCAATATATCCGGAGGGCTATCCTCATCCCTCAAAGGGCAGCATTATTTTCTCTTATTTTAATCAATGGTTGGAAAAAGTTAGGTTCATGTTTTTATATTCATATGCACAGTAAACCTGGTGTAGACAAATCCTTTTAGGCTGCGTTGAAAGACATATCCTTCTAGGTTCAGTTCCAAGTGGGGGGAAAGACACTGGAAACATGGAGGCTGTTTGGAAGGTTTAATATCAGGACCACATAGCTTGGAGCTCCAGAGTGAAAAGGAAGAGATCAAGAAAAAAGGGACTGAGGTGCAGAGAGTGCCTGGGTTTTATACCCTCTGTTGGGATTTGAATTGGAGATTGTATTCTAATTGGTTGTCAAACTCCCATGAGGGGCAATTTTGTAGGCTGTCCTGAGTTCCAGGCTTGGTTGAGGCTTGCTGGATGATTTATGTCCTTAAAAGGGCTTTTGGCAATTGCTATAGCTTTATCTGAAGATTTTTGCTTTGTAAAGTATTCTGGCCAAGGCCTTAATAGCCCACCTATTAACAAAGGTGGGGGGTTGAGTTTCTGCTTCTGAGGTGAGTTTCTGCTTCTGAGTTTCTACTCTTTTTAGAAGAAATATTCTGCCTTTTTAATATTTCCTAGACTATTTCAATTTTCTAGGAGACAGGTGGGTGCTAACTTCCTACAACTGGTAAAGGCATTTGAAGTTTCAAATGTGGTTGCTATCATAATTAATTAGCCAAAAGGAGAATCTTGTACAATTTTAAAACAAGACAATTTTGCCATTTTTTTCATCTGGCTTTCTTTTTAACTTTTTCAGAAAGGCTGCTTTCCCCATTTTTTTTTCAAACTATGAATAGCCTTGGCTCATATGAGTTCTACAAATGCTGGGCAAATCAGAATGCATGATTAGTTTGGGTCTTTTTATTATTTTTCCCTTCACTATATTTCTTCCAGGTTTTTTGGAAAGAAAACTAAAATAACTCAAATTTGAATATAGGGGTGGGTTTTTTTAATTTACATCTTGATGGTAGTTTATTCTTTTTCCTTTATAATAATTATCTGATCACATCATGTTTTGTGTCAGCAGACTGTTATATTGTATGGTGAGGTAATTACTTAAAGTTAGAAGAGAGAAGATTATGATGAACCAACAGAAATATTCATGGTACAAATTATGGATGCAAACTTTCAGATTAAAAGTCAGTATATATGCTCATTAATAGTGTTAAAACTCTTGTTGCTTACTATCACTTACTCGTTCTCTACTGCTTATTGGACTACATAACACTATATGGTCACTTGGTCATTATTTGGTCAAATGATCATTCCAAATAAAAAAAAAGAAAACAGATGTCTATGAGAATGGTAGCAAAACTTGTACTTTGATGCGCAAACAGTATACTGAGGATGAATGATATTCCCTTCCCACCTGAATTCTGAAGAAAATTGTACCCTCACCCATTCTTTTCTTCTGGAACTTTGAAACCTGCCTTCTGCATTTCATATTGGGAATCTCAAAGAGCAGCAAACTTTCTGCATAACATTATAACCTGTGAGCATAAAACAAGGTTTCCATTCATTGTGCTGGTATTCCACAGCCCTGAACTGTTAAAAAAAAGAAGAAGCTAGGATGGACAATGGAGAAGAAACATTCAAAACTGGTTTCGGGGTTGATACTATTCTGAATTGTGTCATACAAATCTTTTCAATCATCCATATTCACACATCCATACAGATATATAGATAGCTTTCAGAGCTTTTCTCTATTTTGTAAAAGGCAGTGGCTAAAGGATCATGGCACAGGAAGGCCAGCAAATGTAGGCTAAGTCTCTTATCTATAGTTACCTTAACTGTAGTTATATGAAGGGAAAAACCAAAATAGACCTCAAACTGATTTAGAAATTTTGTGTAGATGTTAAACAGGGGAGGGGGTGAGAGGAATGGAATTATGGGGAACAGTTGACCTTTGTCCCAAAACACTCCAAACCAGGCAAAGTTTTTAAAATCAATGATTCAATATTTGAAAAAGGTTTAAATTATTATACCCACTTTTGATGAAGGCTATCAAAAATTTCATGGTCCTTATGTTGCTGTCGATCGATCCCTTAAAACCGAAAATTCATTACTAAAAATAAACATTCTTATCCATGATTTACTAAATGAGGAGTCTATCAAACAAAACAATTTCTTAACAGACATTGCAATACTTTGAAGAACAGCGGGAAGGCCACTGAACAGCAGGAAGGCCACTGTCCTTTCTGTGAAGGCTCCATCTTGCAGATGTTTCCATAAAGGTTATTTTTGTCTTTATGAGCCACTTCATCAATAATTGCTGCAAAACACTGTCACAGGTGCTACATGTCCCATATGTCACTCTCATAATCAATACTATGTTAATTTTATGCAGGGCAGACTCAGAATGATTCTATATTGTTCAATGATTCTTCAATGTCGAGAACTTTCATTCTAGAGGTTAGAGAACGATTTTGTTTTTTAAATCCTTAACATGAGGAGAGTTTTATTTTGGTGTCTTTGGTTTACAGGACCGCTGGTGGACAATCAGTCTGTCTGGCAGGAAGGTACGGCCACAAATATCACATGGAACTAGCTGGCTCTGGGCGCTTTGCCAAGCAGACTCATTTAAAGCATCAAGATCATAGTAACCTTTGGCTGGAAAAATTTAAAAGAGAGAAAATATCAGTTTTCATTCTGGAGAGTCATACTCAGTTTTTATGGAAAATAGTTTCAGGAAATACCTGTTGACTGAGCCTTTCAGTTTGAACTAAATCATAGCCCTTATGAGGAAAGAAAAACTATGCTTGTTGTCTCAGGAGTCACATAAAGCTAACTGCAACTGAATAATCTTGTACTTCTGGAGAAACCATTTCAGCATGTGCTGTGTTACACATTCTTAACGTATTTGCCTACCCTTCAAATATCAGACTGTTGTGACCACATCTTTTTTTTAAAAAAAACATACCGCTTAATGAACCAACATTATCCAACCAAAGGCGAAAATGTGCACTATTCTCTCACTTTTTCACCCTTGCTGTTTGGGATAAAGAATTCTGCTTAGTTCCAATTTCATTTTTAAAAATGTCTTCAGTGTGACTCAGAGTACTATTAACTCAACGACCCAAAGAACAAAATCAGCATACATCAGGTTAAGTCCATTTCATATCCTTTCCCACAAACAGCAATTTCATCTGCAATTTTATCTGCAATTATTTCAAGATTAAGGCAGCTGGCATGCATTTTAAATGCTATAATTTGCATCAACATCTTTACTCCTGCCTTTTACTTAAAAGGGGGATTTCATGCAATTTCTTTTCCAAAGAGCTTTAGCCAGTAGCATCTGAACTTCACATTTTTTGTGGCAGAAAAGGATGAAAGAAATCTCAAATAATTTGCTTTTCCCAAAAGAACTGGCATTTGAAAACACAGCTTTTTATGCATTAGCTAGATTTGAAGATACTAAGTGCAAAATTTCTGAAAACAAAATTATTTCGGTCAGAGACAAAATAATATCTTTTTTCGATAAGAAGCCATACGCTTCAACTATAATTCATATAAGAGTAAGCTTTTCATCTTTTAATGTACATGTTCCTAATATACCTCTTTGCTAGATGAGCCATCAACTGTATTCTTTTGGCTGCAGCAATTATACTCCTTTTCAGGAAATGAATGTGCATGCCATATATTTAACATAAAGCAATGTAAAGGAGCACTACGTTGGCCTCTTCTCCTTTCAAAAGTATCTCTCTGGAGGAAGGTATTTTGCAGTTAAAAAGTGAGTGGAGAAAGTGAATGCTTAATCTTTTCCCTGTTAGTTGTGTTTCCCCGTTGAAGTTTTCTCCAAAGCTTTCTGTCTCATGTAAAGTTTTGGATTTATACTTATCTTGCCAGTATGAATCCAGAAGCACTGGAGTTGTGGAGAAAAGGCTGAATATTAAGGATAACATTAAGTACACTATTTCTCTCTCTCTCACACACACAGACACACTAACCCTCCAGCCCCAGCCCTGGCAAAAGAAAAAGAGCTTTGAACTGCATGCAACTGGGGTAAAACTGGGGTAACATATTGCATGATTGTTCCTACCCATCTTAAAAGTTTTTAGATATTAGAGGTTCCAAGCATCCAGTTCAGAGATTTAATGCAAAAGCTATTTGATGAATCCATTTAAATTTGTAAATTCAAACTCCATGGTAATTTAAAGTATCGAATAGAGTCAGACACTTCTGAATCAGTTTTTATTTTTATTTTTTTTTGGGGGGGAAATGGTGCCGACATGGAGATGTTTGATAAGTTTGATAATACATGAGCAAATATACTTTTTCTGAACTGATGCAAAAGGCCAAACTGATCTTTTCACAAATTAAGCTTATTCTGAATTTGCATATGCTTGCTAGAAATCTGTGATAGTCTTTCTTGTAGCCATCTAAATTTTCATTCCTATGCTTAAGAACAACTAAAACAATTCAAGTATCAATAGAGGGGCACAGAAAGAACCAGCTCCTCGTGTGACTTTCAAATATTTTAAAGAAGCAACCAGTCTATATAGGATGACTTAGATTTGCTGGAAGATCTGTTAAGTAAAGATGAAATCCACAGTTGTTTTTTTCAAAAATGGCCATGGAATCTACAATAAATTCCACTATTCTACTTCTGGAAGTCTCCCAGTATCCAGACAACTTCATAGATTTGGGTAAAGGTGTAAAATTTAGCCAGGATTTAATTCTCTAGTTCCCCAAAATTTATAATCTTTCCATAGTTTTTGTTGAGTATTTTGAAGGGGGGGGGGTTGCTATGCTCATATCAAACTGTCATAATTTTTAAAATAATCTGTTTTTTAGTTTTTAAATATATATTACAGTTATGGGGGGGGGGGGGAAACCACTGAATAAAATATTCTGGATTTTTTCTGGGATCTGTATCACACAAGTTCATCTTAATTATGTCATGATTGTTTCCTGATCCATATGAAGGTCCCTGTTCCATATGAAAAGTTTAACTTTTTATAATACTATCTTCAAATGTGGTTCCAAACATAGAGGATGGAAACATTTCATTTAAATGTCCAGGATACTGACTGTGCAATTTGAAGAGTACCTGTTAAAATTTGCTGATGCCTTTGAAACCTACTCTAGAAGCCATATTGTCACAATACTGGCACTGTGAGGCCATGGAACTCATGTATGCCAGAGAATTTGGTGCAGTCTTTCTCAAATTGATTTCATCCTAAAGAGTTGTTCTTCATCCCTAACCAGCATCTACTTGGCTGGCTTGTTCATAACTTACCTCCTATGGAACAGACAACTGGCTTTACAGGCTCAGCTCTTCGCAAGTGTTTTGGCAGTTGATTGTTCTCAATATGCCATTTTTTCAGACACTGTGGTTCATGGATGCCTATGGAATGGGTTCCATACTCATGGCCACAAATATAACAAATAACTGTAGGAGGTCGCCTTATCATAGGAGACTGCGAACAACAAATGCAGTTAAAAGACAATTGAACTCTTAAATTAAATTGCAGGAAGGGAGTAATGTTGCATTAAAGAGAACTCTACTGACAATGAAATAGAAAAGCAAGCTCCAAAGTGCACAATAAGATATTTTAATATCTATAAAACATGGATTCAGAGGTTGGTAATTTCAAATTCGTAGATAAATATTTGTATCAGTTACATGAATCTCTTGGAGGCTGGCTGATTTTCCAAGCTTTTAAGTGGGTTATTATTTGTTTTTATGAAATCTACTGTGGACATTTCATCAAGGAGACAATAAGAAAGCAGTTGAAAGAAAAGTTTACAATGACTGGAAATGGATTTATTCCAGAGGTGTCTGTAGGAAATGCAAGATAACAGCTGCAATCAAGTGACTGTAGCCCCAGGCCATTTTAATGGATGCCAAGTATGTGACACATAAAAAGAGGACAGGTTTGGTCATGAGCTGAGCTGTTCTCTTGACTTTTTTGACCTTTCCCTCAAGATAGCACTTATATATCACTTCAGAGTGTTTTACAGATCTCTCAAAATTCTCCTAATCCACAGTTCCCCAATCTTTCCAGCTTTGTGGACTGGCAGGAGGGGAGAGAGGGGATAGTCCCATATGAATGGCCAGCATGCGCATTTGTGCAAATGGAGTGCACATGCGTGCTCTCAAACACTGCTTGTGCAAGTGGGGATGCATGTGCATGCTTACCTGCCACTTCCAGGGCCCGGTTCCAAATAGCTCATGGCCCAATATTATTGTTACCTTTATTGTCAGAGTACACATATGTACAATGAGATTGGCTGAGCCTCCTTTTGTGCACCCTCCCAACACAACTCACAATGAGAACAGAAGTCCCTAACCCAGTTCCAATCTTATTACACTATGTGACCTTGTTGCACAATGTGCCAACCCCTCAAGCTCCTATGTGACCAAATAGTGAGCCACAGCCTAGGGGTTGGGGACCCATGTCCTAGATTGCTTAATAACTTGTAAAAAATGTTCTCTCATGTATTATAATAAATCTGAATTGATTTATATTTGTCTAACATTCCTGCAACATTTCCAAGATGTCAATTGCATCCTCCCCATTAACTTAAAATAATTTAAATAATAATTTTACCTTTATTCAGTTCAAATTTATTTTCATTAAAATTAAATAAAAATGACTGAAATCTTGCTTAGTAATCCAGTCTTCTGGGATGTTCGCATTCTCAAATCGCCTAAGATTTGGGGTGAGATGAGATTTCAGAATATGTAATGGAATGCATGAGGAGGTAGATCCCCAGAAGGGAAGGGTTAAATATAGAGGACTAAGAGGCAACTTAGCCCAGATATAATGTATGAGAGAAAGAAGGTGAAGACAGCTCTATGTTTGTTCACGAAGTGGATTGTAAATGCAGATAGTACGGTCTTTGGTCTGGCAAGATTTTGTCTAAAGGTGTGAGAATTAAGATTGGGTGAATTGTCACGTGTCATTTTGGTTTTTAGGCTTGGATACAATCACCTAAAATTATGAAAGTTGATATGGTCAGATTTTAGTCATTTAAAATTTGTTGGGGCAGATATGCCAATGCTATTGCATGATGTAAGACAATAGATTTGATATTTGAAAAAGTTGCTAGTCCCTTCCATTGCATTAACTCAGGGGTATCAAACTCGCATCGTCATAGCATCATCATGTGATGTATCAGGACTTTCCCCCCCCTTCACTAAACCAGGCATGGCTGGGGCCAGCACATGATGCATCCAGCCCGTAGGCTGCGAGTTTGACACCCCTGCATTAACTGGTACAAATAAGCTATAACAAACCTTAATAATTACTGGAGCAGATCTACTTATTCTAATTGGAGTCTTTAACTTGGAGAGATGAGAGAAGATTTTATAAATGCAAGAAGTTCTACTAGACTATATGACCCTTTCCCCCAAGATGTGAAGTAATTCCCAGATATTAAAAATAGAAAAGATTCAAAATTACCCTTGAGTGGCAAAAGTGAAGACACATTTTAACCAATGTATTGTACTTGCTAATAGGTTGATAATAGGGACTTTTCAAAATAGAAATTATCATCCTGCTTTTCACATCATGAAGTTCAATAGTTCAATATTTGAAAGAATTAAATGGCTCAATATTATTCATTCAAGGCAGCAAATCAATTGGTTAAAATATAATGCTAAGAGTTAATTTGTTTTGGGATTCCAGCTCCCCGCTTTCCTAAGTATTGGACTATTGACTTCAGTAGGAAAAAAAAAGTGAGAAAATTGTGGGGATGACGCACAGATGAACTTTCTCCCTCGGGGCTAGTCAAAGCCTTGAGGTCCTGTTTCAGAGTCCAAATTATTCTTACTGTTAAACATATTTATTGATTTCCTGGAGTTTTAGCCCTTACATGACAAATGGGAGGGGGGAGGGAGGGAGGGATTAAAAAAAATATATGCATTATAACATCATCACACAAATGACAGGAATTGTGTCCTGAATGTCATTTGTGTCATGATGTCATAATGGGACTGCCACAAATTGCAGAACCTTGCAAGATATCTGGTCAATTGTTTAAAATACTGTGGGGAATTCCACTCAGATGTAATATATAATGATATACTTAAGGTATTCAAATACATAGAAATCTGCTTTCTCTCAAAGTTCAGTGTTTTCTGCTCCGGTATTGTTTTTTATCTTAAGTATTTAATAAAAAATAATGATTTGGATGGAAAACATTGTTGAAATTGGTAAGTAGCCAAGGATTATGATTCCACCTTTATTCAATTTTATTCAGTTTCAAAAACTGTTTGTCTAGCATTGTTAGAGACAAGGGTTCTTCCTTTTGTTAGCACTCCTTGAATTGACCAGGCTATTGTGTTCCCCACCCTCTTAACTTTATCCCAACATTTGTTCAGAATAGTCCCTTTGCAAACAATAAAGTGAAAAGAATTTGATTTGAAGAATTGCATCCAGTGATGATATCATCTAGCTATTAGCTAAGGATTAAACAGACAAATATTTCACTCAGCCCTATAAAGAATGAATGTTTGTATCATATACATGAACCAAAAATAATTTTATCAGTTGTCAGTCTTTCTGTATTTTATTTCTCTCTACTTCTTTTATTATCCACTCCCTAGGTGTGTTTGAGTGTATACACTCTTTTCTTCGAAGAGAATTCCATACATCTGATGATCATAATGTCCAGAATACCCTATGCCTTAATAAATCTTTTTAGATGTTGCCAAATTCTTTGGCAGTTTTAATGCAACAGAGTAAAAGAACTATTACCCTGGAAACGGGAAAAAATGAAGCCTTTGTGGCTTCATTTTTTAAAATGATGCAGTTGTATTGGAATTCAAATATGGCTTTCAGGGTGTAATGGTATGTGAGATTGACCTTGGGAGACAGGAGGGAGAGCTGCACACTACCCAACCAGCATGTAAAAGATATGTCAGCCCACAGAAGGAGGGAGGACATGAAGAATGTATCAGAAGGGATGCTTCCTAGATTTCCAGAGATTAAAAGGAAAGAATGGGAGAAATGCTTTTAGTCTTGCAAGATTCTGTTAACGTAGCTCTTCGTTTACAATGGTACCTTGGTACTCATTGTTATTTGGTTCCAGGAGTGTGATAAGTACCAAAATGATGAATACCAAACAAATTTTCCCATGAGGAATAATATAATGTCACAAGGTAGATGACACCAACAAGTTCTAACTCTTGTGTTGAGTACCAAACAAACAATGAGTATTGGAACAAAATTTTTGTGTCAAATGTATAGGATACAAAATTTGATAAGTTTCAAAGTGATTGAATATTAACGTACTACTGTACTTTATGTTCTGTTATTATTTTGTTACAATAAAAGCAAAGCTAGTATTTCTTGAATGCACTACCTCATAGGGCAAACTCAGGGCAAGAAGTATCTCTATATGAGCCCCTCAGTTGCAGTTAGAACATAAAAATACTTCAATTTTTGATGAACAGTGACAGGAAATATCAGAAACAATGTGTATTTTTATTCTGTAAGAGGACATTCAACAGAGAAAAGCAGCAGATGGCAGTATCTGATAGTGAAGAAGCAGAGCCAAGGGAATAAAGTGGTTGCCGCATATTGACAAGAAGAGCATCAAAACAAGACATTTGAAGCCTTTAGGAGCAACCAAGACAGGAAGTAGGAAAAAATTTCCATGGAAGATCACAGTTGTTTTTTCTCATTGAAGAATATATCTCTGGAATGCTTATGCTTACCAAAAAGCTGTCCAAAGCAGGATTCAAGAAGCAGGATATCCAAACAGATCTGTACAGCTTAGGCAAGCGAGCTTTTGCTTTCTTTTTAAACTTCAGCAGTTTTAATTTTAAAGTTTCTTAGGTTGAAAAACACTGCTTTTCTTGAGGTGCAACAAATAAGCCCATATATTCTTAGCAATTGCATAACGAAACAATTATATTGAACCAACAAGCTCATAATAGAGAAACTGGCTTTTTCTACAGATCAGAAAAGATTTAGTTGGGAATAAATCAGGCCTTGGATAAAAATTCAGTAGAGCATTTTTTATTGTTCTTGTATGGGAACCATCATTATCTTTAAGAATAGAGTTATGATTGATAACAGTTTAATGGAACCTATGGGTTAAAGAAGTTTAAAGAATGTCAGAACAAAAGCAATGAAGAAAAGTATGCCTTACAAGAAATTGCTGAAGCGAAAGATTTTTATTTCCTTAATCTAAGAATATGAAATTATTTCCCCTACATTTTCTGTTAAAGTGCTTCTCATGAAACTTCTCATGAAATTCCCTCCATATTGTCCCAAAGCTGCTTTTTTAGGAGGCAATTGGACTTTCTTGTTTTTTCTTTTTGAAGACATTGTTTCTCATCCAAGAAGTGAAATGTCTTCGAAAGAAAAACCAAGAAAGTCCAGTTGCCTTCATGACCTGGATGACTGAGAATCGTTACAGATAATAATTATTAGATAATTAAATAATCATTAAATAATAATTAGGGGGGGTGCATAAGCGCACCAATGTGCCTACCGTCCTGTTGTTTCTTTTTTTTCTTATTCGTATCCATTTCATGTATTCATAACCATGTTTATACTTATATATGTTATCTAACAATTGCTTGATAAAATAAAATAAATAAAATAAAAAATAACTAAATATTTCCCTTTTCTGATTAAAGTGCTGATTCATTCCCACAGTTGGGACTGTATATTTTCAGTTGTATCCTGTAATTAATGTTTTTTTTTTTTATTGTTCAGTAAGAGACATTATCAGGCCAGTCTTTAAAACAATGTATTTCAAACTTAGCAATTTTAAGATGTGTGGACTTCAACTCCCATAATAATTCAGCTGGCTGGCTGGGGAATTCTGGGAGTTGAGGTTCACACATCTTAAAATTGCCAAGTTTGAAAAAAGACTTCTATAGAAGGACCCTGTAGATGGGCCTCCAACTCATTTATTCCTAAAAATTTTCCAAGCAAATCAGTGAAATAAGCCAATATTTTTTTTAAAGTTAGTATAGATGCCATGGGTGCAGTTTCAAATAATTCAGTAAAGGAATGTACATTTAAGAACCTAACTCAGTGTGGAGAGTAAGGATCCCCAAGGTAGTAAAACAAAACACTACACTTCTGATTGAATTTTGTGCAGATTCATTAGTTCTGAGAGAAAAGCTCTTAGTTAAGAACCAGCCATTGCTAGTTGTACAAGTGCATTCTACTTGCTTGATTTTGGCTTAATACTTCCCTAGGTCTGTTTGTGTAAATTCTTTACTTAGAAAAGAACTCCATATATCTGATGATCATAATGTTATTAGTAGTAATATTTTAGCTAGATGACATAATCATATTATAGCCCATTCTACCTTACTCCATTGCAAAGAAAAGTTATTATTTCTTTGGAAAAGCAAAAGAAGTATTTTTGAATTTATTTCTGGAAGGAAAAAAAAGGTCCTTTAATAGTAGCTGAAATTTTAATTTTAATTTTTTCCCTATGCACATTCACCCCGGGGGAAACGTAAAGATGGAAATCTTAACAAATTCAATATTTTGCTGATGCTCATAGCTATTGCTGTATTCCTAAAGGATGTTTAACAAATATATTTTCTCATCTATTTTTTTGTAAATCACAGTTAAATGATAAGCTCATGAAGGATTCCTTGCATACCCTGCAAGAAGCAATTTATAATCCTCCATACTTCCCTGCTATGTATCTAGTAATCTAGCATGTAGGATATATGAAAAGACCTAAAGCCCATGTCACACTGCACCAACGGATGCAAAGAGGATGTAAAATGGACAAAAAAGCTTGCCATCCGTTGGTTAACACGATGTACTCACTGCCTCCGTTTTGCTTCCTCTCTATCCGTCCAGCATCTGTTTATTGACGTTTCATCCGCTCAGAAAGTTTTGAGCTGCCCAAAACTTTTGAGCGGAAAATGTATCCAATGCATCCGTTCTGCATCCTCTAGGCATATGGGGGACATCCGTTCTGCATCCATTACTCATCTGCTATATCCGCTAGGCATCCGCTGTGCATCCGCACAACTAAAATCCGTTCCACCGGTAAACGGACGCAGGGAGGAAGCAGAACGGATGCGCAGCGTTAGTAGCACGGATGGAGAAAGGATGAAAGCGGATGCAGCTCATCCGCTCTGCATATGCTCTGCATACGCTCTGCACCCTCTATGCATCCGCTCTGCATCCTCTATGCATCCTCTACGCATCCTCTATACATCCGCTCTGCATCCTCTATACATCCGCTCTGCGTCCTCCCCACGTCCGTTTTTTTCCGTGTTATCCACTCTGCTTATGCAAATTTTTGCCCCTTTTGAGAGCGGATAACAATGGATGGAACATTTTGCTCATCTGTTGTGTCCTTTTTGCATCTGTTGGACAGTGTGACATGGCCTTAAATGACTTCCATCACAAGGAGAAGTTACATTGCAAGTTAATCTGCTTTTTGAAAAATATTCATCTTTATCCTAGCATAGCTATAGCAATTTCAAATTGCAAAATGTTGTATGTAATTCATGTTAATTTTTATATTCAAATTCTTTAAATTGGTACCATTGCTACAAAAAACAAACTGTTATGCTGAGTATTCTATCAAAATGAAACAGTATGATTGCACCTTTCTTCTTATTTTCTTCTTATTTTGTCCTAGACCACACCTGATCATTCTGTAGTTTGCAGGCCACATCTGGCCCTTTGGATGTCCCTGTCTGGCCTATTGCAGCAGTGGGGCCCACAGTGTTGGTGGGGGCTGTGGGGGCAGGGACTACAGTGGTGGCCCTATAGATTCAGCCCTCCATCACAGTCCTAGTTTTGTTTTTGGGCCCTTTGGAAAATAAATTGCTCACCCTTTGCCTAGACACAGATCTTGATCTGATCTTCTAAGGTTTTGTTGTTGCTGCCATTTGCTTATAATGTAAAATACTTATTTATATTTTCTGAAATATAACTCTAGCATGACCAAAATCAAGAGTGAAGGTTTTACCATTAACTTCAATTCCAGTAGAATATCATCTTGAAATCTGCACATGAGAACAATGGGGGCCTCTTTCAGCTAGATATGATGCCTTCTCATTTACCTTGTCTGATGATGATGCCCCATAACCTGTAGATGTAAGCAGTTTGGAGTTTGAAGAACCTGGATTAGACTTCAGTTTACAACTCTTTTGATGTACAAGGAAGCGATCTGGGAGGAAAGTACGACTGCAGTTAGGACAGGGTTGAAGCTGAGCTTGAAAACTTTGAGCTGCTGCTTCATTTGCAGCTTCTATACTAGAAGACTTTCCAGGAAGAGCCTGAGGTTTAACAGGTGTTGCTCTTCTGAGATGTTTTGATAGTTTGTCATTTTCAATATGCCACTTCTCCAGGCATTTTGGTTCATGAATAGGAAGAGATTGTGAACCAAACTCTTTGCCACAGATATAGCAAACCCTTAAGCCTGGTCTTCTTGGTGGAATAACTGGTCGATCCCATTGATCCTGAGACATGATTCCAACACTTGGCCTTTTTGATACTGTCACAGTCTTGGGCCTCTTCTTTCCAGTTTTAACAACAGAATTTAAACTCACTACATCTGGTGAAAGTGCAGGAAGCTCTGACCCAATGGATGTTGAGGCCTGTTTTGAACACAGTCTGCTAGGGACATTAGTAATGGTTTTTCCAGAAGTTGGCAGAGTTTTATGATGTTTGCTCAAAGTCTTTTTCATTAAAGCTGTTTCCATGAAAGTTGTAATATTCCATTACAGTCTCTCTGGACATAAGTGGTTGTGCTTGTTTGGACTTAATCTTCTCTATGGTTGTCTTTCAATTGATTTTTAAACACTGTGGAGTTATTTGGGATAAAAATATCAGAAATTCCAATCTTAAAGGGTAACTGAACGAAATCTGATTACATTCGTAGTGCTCTGATGTTTCAATAAGGTTGGTTTATATGTGTTCCTTTTTTTGTATTTTCTGTTTTTTTGGGAAGTGACTTTTTAGCTCTAAAAAGAAATATATGAACATGTTTTAATTTTTTTAATTAGACTTTTTAAAAAGATAAAATATCCAAATTAAATAAAAGTGATTTTAAATATCTCATTATTACACTTCTGTCAATTGAGCAGGCCTGGAAACAGCTAGCTGACCACAGTGGGATTTATTTTGAGTATATGT
>BLBF01016771.1:0-18470 GCA_015471245.1 Laticauda colubrina
TCTATCTATCTATCTATCTATCTATCTATCTCTATATCTATCCTTTCATCCATCCATCCTTCACATTGGTTCCTTTAGTCCGTGACTCAATAAAACAGTCCTTTGAGAAATCTGATCATCTCAATATGCTGACTTGGTTGAATTTGTCGGTCGGAACCTTAAGCCCATGTCACACTGCCCAACGGATGCAAAAAGGACACAGCGGACGAGCAAAATATTCCATCCGTTGTTATCCGCTCTCAAAAGGGGCAAAAATTTGCATAACCGGAGCGGATAACACGGACGCGGGGAGGACGCAGGGCGGATGCAAAGCGGATGCGGAACGGAAGCCCAGCGGATGGGAGCGGATGGTGCATCCACAGGGCTTCCGGGGGACCTCAGCAAAGCGGACGCGGAACGGATACAGCGGATACACAGCGGACGCCGAACGGATGAAGCAGATGCACAGCGGATGCACAGCGGAAGCCTAATGGATGCCTGGCGTTAATTGCGCATGCGGGGAGGATGCATTGCGTCAGCCCCGCGGATATAACAGAAGCAGCTCGGAAGCAGGTCGCCATTCAGAGGAAAGACCTGCTGCCGGACGGATTGGCTGCCTTGCCTGCCCTGCCTGCATGTCTGCCTGCAAGCCTTCCTGCCAGCCTTGGTTCATGTCTGCCTGCCAGCCTTGCTGCCTGCCTGCCTGCCAACCTTCCTGCCAGCCTTGGTGCCTGCCTCCTTGCCAGCCTTCCTGCCAGCCTTGGTGCCTGCCTGCCTGCCTGGCAGCCTTCCTGCCTGCCTTGGTGCCAGCCTCCCTGCCAGCCTCCCTGCCAGCCAGCAACCCCACAACCATGCGGAAGCACAGCAAGCCTCAGCCATCTGCTGCCAGCCCTGGCAAGAGGGACAGGGCTACCATCCCGCCCCCTGGCCCTCACTCTGGTTCTGCTGGGGCTTCTGCAGCATGGGCTCGCTCTTCTGGGGCTGGCGCTTCTGCTGCTTCTGCTTCTGGAGGAGCTGATGACAAGCACTCCAGCACCAGCCACCTCCACAGCACCTGCACCCTTCACCCCTGAGACTGAGCGACCAAGAGGAGTGCCAGAGACTCATTTTTGTCCTATAGCTTGTTGTTAATAAAGTCTATTTATGATTCACACACTTGCTTCATTTCTTTTTTTTAATAAAGTCTTGGTGGAAACTTTTAGAAATGGTTTAAGCCTTTGCATGCTTGTGGGATGGGTTGAGATAGCAGTGGGATGGTTAGGGATACCTGTAGGATGGGTAATAGCTGTGGGATAGATAAACCTCCAGTGCAAGCATAGTGGGACTGTATGGTCCACCCTCCCAGGTGCCACACCTATGGCCCTCTATTATCAATAACAATTTAATCATTGATCCACACATTTCAACATAAACACAACTCTTTATTAAACGCCCTATTCATTGTAGGGCCACTCAACATACATGGCCCAATCTCATCCGTGTGATGAGACAGACTGAAGGAAGCATCCCGTCATCTATCATCCTGTCTTGCCACTCCTCTGCTCCAGCTGGGGAGTTGCACCAGTGTTTCAGGAGGTTGCGCTGCTTCTTCCCTTCACGTGAGGCTCTGTTGGGGCCTTGCACATCCTGAGTGTCTATCAGGTTTTGCCCTTGCCTCCATTCCCCAGGCTCCATGTCCCCATTGCCTTGCTGGAGGTCCACGAGCCTGTTCTGCAAGACTGGGTAGCGGGTGCGCATGAGATTGTGCAGGATGCAGCAAGCTTCCATGATCCTCCTCATGGTCTCTGGGCGATGCTGCATGGTGGTGAGAAGTACCTGGAACCTGTTGGCCAGGATGCCAAAGACGTTCTCCACCACCCGCCTTGCCCTGGACAACCTGTAGTTGAAGATCCTCTCTTCACGGGTGAGGAGTCTGGAGGTGTAGGGCTTCATGAGGTAGGTTGTGAGGGAGAAGTCGTCATCCCCCACGATGAAGTAGGGCACATCTTGCGTGTCGTTGGGCAGGGGGTCTGGATCTGGGAAGCCCACGATGAGGTTGCGTTCCAGCTCCTCCTTGAGGTGACTGGCGTTGTATACCTGGGCATCTGAAGCTGACCCGTTGCCTGAAGCATCGATGTACATGAACTTGTAGTCAGCATCGACCATGGCGAAGAGGATGATGCTGAAGAAGCCCTTGGAGTTGAAATAAGTGGACCCCGACTTGGCTGGAGATTTGCAGGCCACGTGCTTCCCATCTATGGCTCCAACGGTGCGGGGGAAGTTCCACTTCTGATACCACTTTCTTCCATCCTTCTTCAGTGGTGGGGCACTGGAGGAGCTCCTCCATGTATTCTTCGATGATGGCCTGCACCACTTCTCTGACCACAATGCTGATGGTGTTGGATGGCACCCTCCAGCCATACTGCATGCTCCTGTACGTGGTCCCGGAGGCCAGGTAGCGCAGAGTGAGTGTCACCTTGAGCCCAGGGTCCAGGCTGGGCCAGAAGTTGGTGTTTGCTTTGGTCAACCTGGGTGTCAGCCGCTGCACAACTTCGTCAAACATGGCTGGAGGCATCCTCATGAAGTTCTGGAACGCCCGAGTGTCTTCGCTCCTGAGCTCCACCATCAGCTTGTTGTACAGTCCGTCCTCTGCTCTTCTGGCGAACCATCTTTGTACCCAGACTTTTTTTGGGTGGCTCCTTTTCTTCTCGCAGTAGAGTTCACAGAGCCTGCAGATGGCTTCGCACTGTTGCAGAACGATGGTGGCTGCCGAAAGGACTTTGTCACAATCCATGGTGGACATGACTGAATGCTGTGGAAGAGGAAGAGGTAGATGAAGGCTGCAGAGGTCTGCACCGCTGGGCTGCTGTTCTGAAAGTGAGATGCAGGCGAGTTACTCTCCCTTTTTATAGGCAGCATAGGTTTTCCACTAGGCATCCTCTAGACATCCTTAATATCTGAGATAGGTCCCCTCTGCGGACGTTTTTTCCATTTTAAATGCTTTGTTTCCGTACTGCATCCGTTCTGCATCCGTTCTGCATCCGTTCCACGTCTGTTCCGCTTCTTCCCTGCATCTGGGTGGATGCGAGTTGCGCGGATGCGCAGCGGATGCCTAGTGGATATAGCGGATGCGTAACGGATGCGTAGTGGATGTGTAGCGGATGCATAGTGGATGCAGAACAGACAAACTGTATACATTTTCCACGCAAAAAATTTTGGGCAGCCCAAAACTTTTGGAGCGGATGAAACGTCCATAAACGGATGCTGGACGGATAGAGAGGAAGCCAAACGGCGGCAGTGAGTACATCGCGTTTTCGAACGGATGGCAAGGTTTTTTGTCCGTTTTACATCCTCTTTGCATCCATTGGTGCAATGTGACATGGGCTTTAACTCTGCCTTTGTAGTGTCTTATGGTCCCATGAATGTGTGTTATGGCAGTTTTGTACAAAACAAAAAAAGGGCATTTATTGCCATTTTTCAGCACAACAGGCCACAGCGCACCATTGGTTTGCTTAACGACTGCAGCATTCTCTTAACCAGAGTACGACCCTCGCAGTCACTTAATGACAGGGGTGGGATTCAACTGGTGTAACAATTGGTTTGGTGAGCACTCGCATCGCGCGCACACAGATAGTTTGCTATTGACCTTTGCCTGCAATCCTGCACTCTCCCTGTGTGTTCAACAGCTGGCACGTGGCAATCTGCTGTGCCACACAAAGCAGCTGAGATTGAAAACCAAGAAAAGAAGCTCAGAATAGAGACGGGGCGGGCAAAGGATCCCAAAAGCTGATCATTGGAGCGAACTGGTTTGCTCACAGATGATCCTTGGCACTATTGGTTCGGCTGAACGGTGACGAACTGGGCTGAACCAGGCAGAATCCTTGCTTTTATGACTTTATGACTTATGACCATGATTGGCAAGTTCCATTACGGTCATAAACCAACGATTACCTGTATGTACCCTCTCTGTGAAAAATGTATGGAAAACTAATCACTGCTTTAAAAGTTCCCCCAAACCATCCTCTTTCTCTACAGATCCCCCTCCAACCCACCAGCAGCCAATGGGGGTGCCCCATGCCAAGGGGATGCCCAAGAGGTGCGCGAGTGTCACACAATCTGCACCACAGGTAAGAGAAACATCATTTTCTCTGAGGTGGACCCCTCTTTATTTATTTATTTCCCATGGCATAGCATTTATGCATTAAACAAAATCACAAGAACCACACCTAAATTGTCTCCATTTTTCCCGAAAGGCAACTTGACTTTCTTGGTTTTTTTTCCTTGAAGAGGTTTCGCTTCTCATCCGAGAAGCTTATTCTGTTCTGATGGAAGGATTGAACTGTTACTTAGAAGGGAGGAAGCTTCTCTGGATGAAAAGAAAAACCTTTTCCATTTTTTTTCCTTGAAGAGGTTTCGCTTCTCATCCGAGAAACTTCATCAGTTCTGATGGAAGGATTGAACTGTTACTCAGAAAGCTTCTCTGGATGAGAAACAAAAACTTTTCAGGTTTTTTTTTCCTTGAAGAGATGTCACTTCTCATCTGACAAGCTTCCTCCATTCTGATGGAAGGAACAAACTATTTCTCAGAAGGGAGGAATGGCATGGATGAGAAGAAAAACCTTTTCAAGGGGGAAAAACACAAGTAAGTTGTGTTGCCTACTGGAAAAATGCACCTTTGGTTCAACCCTGACCTTGGATGATTTATTAACATATACAATGTGTATGAAAATATAAAACCTGGGAGCAAGGAACTATTTTAAAAACTCGCAGTATGAAGGATGAATAATCAAAGTACAAATGAAATTAAATTACACCTGAGCAGTTACTAGATGGCTAAGCTTATAGTTAAGTATCTGGATATCCAGCTTGAAATGATGTCGTTCTTGTAGAAATGCAGGGAACCTTTTGAGGTGGCATTCCTTCACAACATGATGTAAATGCGAACTCATAAAACATTTCTATGCCCGTTTTATAGTTGCCAACAGAAAGGGGAGGAATTTATAAGAGCCATGCAGCAGTTTGGAACTGAAAGTGCATTCCATCCATATCTTGCAAAGATTATAATGAAGCAACTGGAGTTTCTGTCGTGCAAAAACCTTAATTGGAGAATATGATTGATGACTTTTGGCTATGAATGTGTTTCATTGGCGAATATGAATTATGACACACACAAAGGGGGTGCGGGGAAAACCAGGGTCAAGGGTGACAGTGAATTACGTGTCTCAGGATCGGCTTACGCACAGGTCGTGCTAACATGTTAGCTCCTAATAAATGGAATTTTTGAATCTTGGTTCGAAGCTCATGCTTTCATTGGGGGCGACTGCCGGAATCCTGGCAGCTAGCCAATTCTGAGATAGTAATGTTTGTGGGACGTTCCCGCAATCATAACTATCAAAAAAACCATTTGATTTTTCCAACATTGCCAACTGCCATGGTTGATTCGAGTCCAATGGGACACTATCCGGACTCCACTGCACCAGTTGGATACCCGCTATTGATATGGAATAATAGAGTCAGAACAGACCATGGAGTTTTCAACCTGTTGCTCAAGCAGGAAACCTTAAGCCAAAGGTTCACAATCCATGGGCCACGGCCCACTACCAACCCACGCGCTTCCTCCCTTCTGAGTAACAGTTCAATCCTTTCATCAGAACAGAAGAAGCTTCTCGGATGAGAAGCGAAACCTCTTCAAGGGAAAAAAAACCTGAAAAGGTTTTGCTTCTCATCTGGCCAGGGAAGGATTTGTTTAACTTTAATACATTTATGTACTTCTAATATTTCTCCTTTCTCTCCAATTCCATCCCAGTTCAAACTTTAGTTATGCCGTTACAGTTCCCAAGAATATTCTCTAATTAGGTTTTTTTTTAATATAACATTTCATTCATCAAATACATCCTTCCTTTTCCCACAAATAAAACATCATTAATCATATTTAATATATTTAACAAGTCCTTGTAGATTTATTAGTAATAGTCCTATGCACATTAAATTCCAAACTTCCCTTATTTAACTCAATATTTCAATACATTATTTTTATAGTAATCACCATTTTAACTGTCATTCAAATTCCATTTCATGCATTCTGTTATTCCTTCCCCCCCTCTTATTCCCAACCCTATTCTGGATTTAATTATATCTTTGTTATATTGAAGGAAGAAGAAAAAGGTACAAATAAATTTAAGAAGAAGAAAGTTTTTCTTTAGAAAAACTTTAGAGAAGCATTCTGTTCGTAGCTCATGTCCCATATTCCAAGAAGCTTGTTCCATTGTGATGTAAGGATTGAACTGTTACTCAGAAGGGAGGAAGCTTCTCTGGATGAGAAGCGAAACCTTTTCAGTTTTTTTTCCTTGAAAAGGTTTCACTTCTCATCCCAGAAGCTTCTTCTTCCTCTCTCAAATCTTTATCCCTGTCTGCTTCCACATTGTAACCTGTCATTTTAAACTTTTCTCCTTTCTCCACCCTGTTCCATTGTTTAATGTTCAAAATGTCTGCTCTTGCTTTTATTTGTGTTGGGATTGAAATGCTAATGGAGGTTCCCTGCTGGGAGCTCAGAGACTGTTACGGCTTGTGAATCCCCTACGGATGGGGGTGGGATTCAGCTGGCACAGACCGGTTCGGATGAACCGATGATTACACCTGTTGAATCCCACCACTGCCCACAAATCCACCCCCATTCCAATCCTAAGTCTCTAGCTGCATATCTCAGAATAAAAAATTAGGAGTGTCCATGTTGGCGTTAGCTGGGTGCAGTCGACACTGAAATACATCCTTCATTTCCCCCTTGACCCTGCTCTTCCCCTCACCCCCTGGATGTATATTCTCCAATGGGACACATCCATAGCCAAGAGTCATCCATCATACTCTCCAGTAATAATCTTCTGTGCCGACAGCTTTAGCTGCCAAGGCGATTATCTGAGGCATTTAAGGAATGCACAGCTTTGCCCCCACTCCCTGTTGTGGTTCGTCAGGAGCAGGTGCGGAGGTCTCGGAGAGCAAGGACTCGGATGAGGGGCCTGTGTGTGATGCATGGGGCCAGGAGCATCAGGGAGTGGGGTGCTGCCTTCGGAGATTGTGAAGGCTGGCAGCAGTGAGGAAGAGGCCCCCGAAGAGCCTGTGCCCAGTGCATGTGTACACAGGGCTGCTTGAAGGAAAGAGCAGCTGCAGCAGCATGGGCAACTCGGGAGTAAGGCCACAAGGTAATGGCCCCTCCCTAAGGAGATAAAAGCCAGCTGAGAAGCTGAAGTTCTTTGCAGGAAGCAAAGAAATTTTTGCACTCAAACCTTAGTGGACATTGGGAGTATTTTGGTTGGTGTTTGGAGACTCTTTGTGTTTGAAATATTTCTTGGCAACTTTAACTAGTGTTCTTGGCAGCCTTGCACCACATTGGCAAGGCTCGTTCTTATCAGACACAATTAATTTGAAACAGCCTTTTAACTGGAAAGGAATGAAATTCATAAAGAATCATGAAAAGGTTTTGCTGTTACCTCTGTTTGGTGTTTGTTTCCTTAGAATAAGGAACACTCCCTTTCTGCTGGCAACTAAAAGGATCATATTTTTTAGTTGGCAAAGGCCAGGTCAGAACACCGCTTCCGTCCTGTCCCCTCACAGAAATAGCCCTGCTCTGGAGCGACTGGACTCCCTGGTCCCCCTGTTCCAAAACCTGTTTCTATGCCCCGGATCTGGTTGGCACACGGAAACGATTCCGGCATTGCAATGGAACCTCGCAGGCTGTGGGGTGCGACGGAGAGACCGTGCAGGAAGAGGAGTGTGAGACGCCTCTCTGCCCAGGTGAACCGCCAAAGCGACGCCAGAGCAGCATGACCCAAAAATCGGCAGTGGCCACACTCGTCCAAACAGCTGGGATTCTGCTCAGATTTCATCAGCCGAATTCCTTTCGGAAGTACAGGCGGGTGGGATTCCACCAATACAATAACCGGTTCGGGGATCAGGCGTTTGTGTCCAAACGCACGCGCCACATTTCAAACAGCTCTAATACCTTCTTACAGCAGTCCCTGTGAAGAGTCCCTATTCCTGGTTTAGCTTTGATTTTCATCTTAAATTAAGCTCAGTTTTGATTCAAGCTTAATTAAAGGTTAACTTGGATTTTCATCCAATAAATTAAGCCCAGCTCTGACTGAAAGTTAATTCTGGTTTAGCTTTGATTTTCATCTGATAAATTAAACTCAGTTTTGATTCAACCTCAGTTGAAGATTGATTTTCATCCCATAAATTAAGCTCAGCTCTGATTGAAGCTTCATTATGGTTTAACTTTGACTTTTATCTGATAAATTAAACTCAGCTCTGATTCAAGCTTAATTGAAGATTGATTTTCATCTGATTAATTGAACTCAGCTCTGATTGAAGCTAAATTCTGGTTTAACTTTGATTTTCATCTGATAAATTAAGCTGATTCAAGCTTAACTGAAGATTAATTTTGATTTTCATGTCATAAAGTCAGCTCTGCTTTGATCAAAACTTAATTATAGCTTAGTTTTGATTTTCATCTGATACATTCAGCTCAGCTGTGATCGAAGGTTAATTCTGACTTAGCTTTGATTTTCATCTCCTAAGAAAAGCTCAACTTTCAACAAAACTTAATCCAGGCTTAAAACTTAATTGAAGCTGTTGTGGCCTACCCGTGGCTAGCAGAGCTGGCAGCAGAGTTGGACTGTGAAGAGGTTGGGAAGGAACCTGGGCTGGTTCTGGAGGCTGAAGAAAGCTCGGACGAGGGCTCTGCATCAGAGGCAGAGAATGGGGCCCTGGCCACCTGGCAGTTATTAGGAGTTGGAGATCAATGGGGAAGAAGAACAGCTGGAGCCTGTTCCCAGTGTGTGCATGCACAGAGCTGTCCGAAGAAGGGAACAATTACAAACTAAGGGTCAACGTGGGATTAGGGCCACAGGTGGACGGTGAATGCCCCTCCCCAAGGGATTAAAAGAGGAGCAAAAGGGGAGGGGGCTTTTGCAGGAAAGAATTTGTTCGCTGTAGCAGTTGCAGAAGCTCTGTCTGTGCATCTCAGAGACTCTGCGCTGAGCCCTTCCTTGTCAGCACTGCGTTTGGAAACAGTTACTTGGCAGCTCTCCAGGCTAGATCAGGGCTGTGCTCCTCATTACAACCCTTCTCATCACAACCTCTTGAAAGGCTGTTGGCCAGGCCTTTGGCGGAAGGTGAATGTAAGAATATCTCTCTGCAGTGGAGGGGATCTGGACTCCTTGGTCGGCCTGGTCTACCTGCTCGGCGCCTTGCGATTCCGGGGTGCAAACTCGTGACCGTACCTGCTCCAAGCCAGCCTATGGGGGCCCAGGCTGTTCGGGCCCCTTGATCCAGACGCGAGATTGCAACACGCAACCCTGCAGAGGTAACGGGTTTTAAAAATGGCATTGAATGTTTATGTTTGCATTGATTTTTTTATATTTTCATTGAATTTTTTATATTTGCATTGTGAATTTTTATATGGTATTTAATGTAAGGAAATATCATGTAATATAACTTAGTATAATTTAAATTAATTTAATTAATTAATGTAATGTAATTTTTAATTTACTTTACTTTAATGTAATTAATATAATTTAATTTTCTTTAATTTAATTAATTAATTAATGTAAGTTAATTTAATTTACTTCTCTTTTTTAAATTAATTTAATTCATGCAATATAATGTAAAATAATTTTCTTTTCTTTAATTTAATTTTATTTATTTAATGTAATGTAAAGTAATTTAATTTTCTTTTCTTTAATTAATTAATTAATGTAAGCTAATTTAATTTACTTCTCTTTTTTAAATTTAATTCATGTAACATAATGTAAAATAATTTAATTTTATTTAATTTAATTTATTTAGTGTAATGCAAAGTAATTAAAATTTAATTAATTAATTAATTAATTAATTAATGTAAACTAATTTAATATACTTTTATTTTATTTCATTTAATTAATGTCATGTAAAGTACTTTCCTTTCCTTTTCTTTAATTTATTTAATTAATGTAATTTTATTTTTTCAATTTAATTAATTAGTTTAATGTAAACTAATTTAATCTACTTCTCTTTTGTTTAATTTAATTAATGTAATGTAATGTAACATAATTTAACTTAAATTAACTTAATTTTTAAATTAAATTAAATATAATTCAGAAGGTTGGGAAGGATTCAACCCCCGGCTCAAACAAGAGATCCTAATAGAATTACCAAATCACAAGATCAGAAGCAACCTTGAAGGTCATCTAGTCTGACCTTCTGCTCGAGCAGGAGAGTCTTAGAGAATCACAAGAGTTGGAAGGGACCTCAGAGGTCATCTTGTGTGACCTCCTGCTCAAACAGGAGACTCTTACAGAATCTCAGATTTGGAAGGGACCTCGGAGGTCACCCCCAGCTCAAGCAGGAGGCCTTTACAGAATCACAGAGTTGGAAGAGACCTTGGAGATCATCTAGTCTAACCCCCCTGCCCAAGTGGGAGCCCGCCGGGCTGCAGAACGGGGCGGGGGGGCAGTGATTGTCCACCTGCCCCCCCTTGCCTGGACTGCCTAGCTGACCCTCTCCTTTGTTCTTCCACCTGCAGCTCAGTGCCCACCCAACATGGTCTACCTGACGGCTGAGGAGTGCCGGCAGAAAGGGGGTGCTTGCCCCCGGCTCTGTCTGGACCGGGACATCCAAGTAGAGTGTGCTTCCCCCTGCCGAGATGGCTGCCATTGCCCTGAGGGTCTCTACCTCCAGAACGGATCCTGCGTGCCGCTCAGCCAGTGTCCGTGTTACCACCAAGGGGAGAGTTACCCGCCGGGCACCACCATCCGCCGAGACTCTTGCAACAACTGGTAGGAGACTGGCATCGCTGCCCCGCCTTTTCCTTCCATTTACAAGAGGGTCTGGCACAGTGGGGAGATTCTACCAGTTTCCCTACTGGTATGAACTCCTTAAATATTTCTATGGTCTTTTTAGAATTGCCAACAGAAAGGGAGGGGGGAGCAGTGCGGCAGCTTGGAAACCAAAAGCGCATTCCATACATAGTTTTTCAAAGATTGTTACTAGGTGACTGAAATTTCTGCCATGAAAAATCCTAACTTGAGAATGTGATTGATGACTCTTGCCTATGGATGTATCTCGTTGGAGAATATGATTTATAACAGGGATCCCCAACCACCAGGTCCCGGAGAGCTACTGGTCCATGGATCATTTTGTACCGGGCTGCAAAAAATGAATAATTGTGATTAAAATATATATTTTATATTAGCGGAAGCTAAGAAGCCCTTTACTATTGGGGAAGAATTGATTTTGCCGGTCCTTGAAAAAGTGTTTTTGCATGAAACTGGTCCCTGGTACAAAAAAGGTTGGGGGCCACTGGTTTATAACACACCCAGCGGGTGGGAGGGAGAAACCAGAGTCAAGGGGGACAAGGAATGATGTTTCTCAGAGTTGCCTGCACCCAGGCAGTGCTGGACATGTTCACTCCCCATAAATCCTTTGGAAGTTTTGGAAGTTTGGCTCAAGAGTCATGATTTAAATGGGAATTCTGATGGAATTCTGACAACTGATTTCCGCGACTGCGCATTTCGCGCAGCTTTCCCCACACCAGAGAGAGTTCTGCCGTGTCAATCAGCTGGGAGGGTCAAAAAGAGAAAAGCACGCGGGTGGACAGGAGGGCCTATCCTGCGCTTTTCTCGTCTTTCTCCACTCAGCTGCTCCGCAAGGCTTTTTGTTTCACTACTGGTTCCACCGAAAGGGGAGCAACCAGTCCGAACCGTTAGCATTTCACCAACGGTCTGCCAATCTGGCTTAATTGGGGAGGGGCAGACACTATTACCCCTACCTCAGGGTGCCCCAGTTAGTCCTGGCATCCAAGGAACTTTCCGGATTCCTGAAAGTTAATGTCTCTTCTGTTCCAGCACCTGCCAAGAGGGGGCGATGGTATGCGGCACAGAACCTTGCCCAGGTAACTTTTAAATTAGGGGAGTGGGGCAAGGGAGGTCATGACCTTGCTGATGAGTGGGGGCAGGAGGATCCAAAGAGGAATGAGGAATCCTGGGAGTTGAAGTCCTCCCCTCCTAAAGCATATTGGCTGGGGGATTCTGGGAATTGAAGCTTATTCTTATGTCACCCCCCCCCCTCCGACAGGCAACTGTAGCTGGACCCCCTGGTCCGTTTGGAGCTCCTGCAGCCGGACTTGCAACATGGGGACTCGGCGGCGGCACCGTGCCGACGTTGAGTTGGAAGGACAGAACTGTCAGGGCTCCAAGGTGGAGATTGAGTTCTGCAGCCTGCAGCCCTGCCCAGGTGAGAGAGAGAAAGAAAGAGGGAGGGAGGTAGAATCATGGAATTCTGCAAAGGGACCTCAGAGGTCATCCAATCCAACCCCCCTGCTCGAGCATGAGCCCCTCTACCATTCTGGGCCCCCCACCCTCGGTTGTCTTACGTCCCTCTCTGGTATCGGAATCTGAAGCTCAGCTCTTCCACTGAGCAGCAGCCCCCAAAGGCCAAAAAGGCATGGATTCTAGGCACACAGTCTCTGAGCATGTCTAGAGTGCTTTTCCCACAAGCCGCCAATCACCATAATTGTCACCAGTCCAGTTTTTCCACCGAGAAAGACAGACTTAAGATGGCCAAAAATTCAAGTCCTTCCAGAATTAGAGAATCGGACATGGGAGGTCATCTAGTCTAACCCCTTGCACGAGTGGGAGATCCTTAGAGAGTTGGAAGGGACCTTAGAGATCATCTAGTCCAACCGTCTCCTCAAGCAGGGGACCCTTACAGAATGAAAGAGATGGAAGGGACCTGGGAGGTCATCTAGTCCAACCCCTTACACAAGTGGGGAGGGGCTTCCAAGAAGTTGTGGGTTTCCAACCACCCCTCATTCCCCCCTCTCACTTTTTGTGACTCCCCCCTCCCCTGCCCCTATACAGGGTCCGGTGTAGAATGGGGCCCCTGGTCGGAGTGCTCAGTGCCCTGCGGGGGCGGCTACCGCAACCGGACCAGAGCCAGCATCAGCATCTTGGGCCGACTTGACTTCTCCACCTGTAACTTTCAGCCCTGCACAGGTGGGCTCGGTTTGCCTTCAATCGATGGATGGATGGAGCGATCAGAATGGAGCGGGAAGGGACCTGGGAGGTCATCTAGTCCAACCCCTTGTACAAGTGGATGATACTTACAGAATGAGAGGGTTGGAAGGGACCTTAGAGATCATTTAGTCCAACACCCCCTTCAAGCAAGGGAGCCTTACATGATTCGAAAGTTGGATGGGACCTAGGAGGTCTTCTAATTCAACCCCTTGCACAAGTAGGAGATCCTTACAGAATGGGAGACTCATAAGGGGCCTTGGAGGTCATGTAGTCCAACCCACTCCTCAAGCAGGAGCCCTTACAGATTGAAAGAGTTGGAAGAGATCTCGGAGGTCACCTAGTCCAACCCCCCTGCTCAATCAGGGGAACCCCACCCAACCACCACAGACTCTGGCCGTGGTGTCTCCTGGATCAAACCTCCTTCATCGAGAAATCGATTCTAAAACTTTTCCAGCTAAGCTCTTTCTGTTGTTCCTTCCAACCAGGGGAGATTCCGGGCACCTGCCCGTCGGGGAAAGTATGGCGAGAGTGTGCTGACGGGCCGGGTTCCTGCGCGGAGCTCAGCATGGATGATGATGCTGGACAGACAGCATGTCAGCCGGGGTGCTACTGCTCCAACGGCACCCTCTTGCTGGTACATACCCCCAAAGTGTTTTCGCTAGCCAAGAGATCGGCACTGCTGATCTGTATCTCTGCCTGTCTGTAAATTTCTTGTGAAAGTTAGGTGGGGGTTAAGGTCTTTTGGAGGGTATGCAGTCTGACTTGGATTCATGAGGACTAGTGCCATAAGACCAGAGGGAGCCGTGCCTGGAAGAACGGGAGGCTGGTGTCTCAAATGGTCAATGGCAATTCGCTACAGCCAACTCCCCACAGCCAACTCCTATTGCCAATTCTTTATGGCTAACACATCATGACCAACTCTCCCTGGCCAATTCATCATTGCCAACACACCATGGCCAACTCTCCATGGCCACCTCACCACACCAGCTCTCCATGGGCAACTCTCTATGGCCAGCACACCATGGCCAACTCTCCATTACCAACTCTCCATGGCCAACTCTCCATGGCTAACTCACTATGGCCAACTCTTGATCTGGAGCTCTGTTACCGGCTACAGAGGCCTTCAGGAAAGCCTTGCTGGCCGGCAACTATCCAAAAGTAAGTAGTAGAGCATCTCCATCCCCACCCTAGCTTATTTTTTTACCCCTGCCCCCTGGAGAGGGCAGGGGGTTAATTAGGCCTTATTTGGGGGGGGGTGTAGAGTTTATACTGGGCGCACATGTAAAAAAGCCAAGGTAGGGCTTACTTTCAGGGCAGGTCCTATTTTCAGGGAAACGTGGTTAGTTGGCTGTGATAAGTTAGCTACGGTGAGATGTCCCTTTGTGGTTGCCAAATCCTTCTCCTCTTCTCCTAGAACAACCTGTGTGTGCCCGCAGAGGTGTGCCCATGCGCCATAGAGGGGCAGATCTATGCATCTGGCGAAATGGTGGCCAAAGGTTGCGAGAACTGGTTAGTCTCCCATCTCCTGTACAGTCCCACTGTCTCCTTCCTTATGTCGTCACTTCCACGTAATTCAGATCTTTTTTTTGTCCCCTCCCTTTTCGCAGCTCCTGCGTCGGTGGGCAGGTGGCCAATTGCAGCCGCGCGGCCTGTGGCGATGGTAAGCGAGGTTCTTCTGCTTCTGATGCTGAGGCTCAGATCAGAAAGAAAAGCTGGAAGGGACCTTGGACTCCATTTACTCCATCCCCCTTCTTGAGCAGGAGACCCCTGACAGAATATCACCCAGTTGGAAGGGACCTCGGAGGTCTTCTAGTCTGACCCTCCCTACTTGATGAGAAACCTCATACAGAATTACGTCCCCCCCTGCTCAAACAAGAAGCCCTTGAGGTATCATAGAAGGACAGAGTTGGAAGGGACCTCGGAGGTCACCTAGTCCAGCCCCCTTCTCAAGCAGGAGAGACTTACACTCATGGAATGAGAGAGTTGGGAAGGACCTTGGAGGTCATCTAGTCCAGTCCCCTGCTTGAGCAGGTTTTGAAGGGTTTCTTGTTTGAGCAGGGGGCTGGACTAAATGCTCCCCTAAGGCCCCTTCCAATTCTCATCATGTAAGGCTATCCTGTTTGAGTCGGGGGGCTGGACTAGATGACCTCCAAGGTCCCTTTCCACTCCATCCTTCCATTATTATTCTGTATTTGGGTTCCTTGGTGCCTGCCTGAGCTAGGTAATCTACCTTATCAAGAATAAGGGGGTTGATAATCTGGGGAGGAGGGGGCAAAGACCCTCCCCCTTGCCCTGAGTTCCGATTTCCATGATGGGCATCTCCTGATGGTCTCCTTTCCTTCTTCCTCACCAGTGAATGGTCTGTGGTCTGAATGGACCCCCTGGAGCGAATGCTCGGCCTCCTGTGGGCTGGGACTGCAAAACCGATACCACTTCTGCACCGATCCGGCCCCTTCCGGCATCGGATTGCCCTGCCTGGGGCCGGAACGCGAGGACCGAGCCTGCCAGCTCCAGACGTGTACCCGTAAGTCATGTCCGGTCGTTGTTTTCCCCCTTCCCTAGGTTCCAGAGCAGTGGTGGTATTCAGCCTGGTTCAGCCTAATTTGGCCCAGTTTGGCCCTTTCAAACCAGTTCAGTCCAGATCCACCCAATTCCGCCCGGTTCAGCCTGGTTCAGGCAGATTTGGCCCAGTTCAGCCCAGTTTGGCCTGCATTGACCCAGTTTGGCCCAATTCAGCCCCATTTGGCCCCATTCAACCTGGTGTGTCCCGGTTTGCTCAGTTCAGCCCTGATCAGCGAACTGGATGTGAAATTAACAGCTGGTTCACCCAAACTGGTGTGAACCGTTAGCCTCCCACTCATCCTGGTCCCTTGTCTGACATGGCATAGGGCCTCCTACTCAAGGCGGAGGTTGGACTAGATGACCTCCAAGGTCCCTTCCAGCTCTGGTGTTCTGTAAAGGTTTCTTGCTGGAGCTGGGGGTTGGACTAGATGAACTCCAAGGTCAATTTACCAGAGATTTGCTGAATATTGCCCAAAATAACAATCACCGGATTGGAAGGGATCTCAGAGGTCATCTAGTCCAACCCCCTGCCCGAGCAGGAGACCTTTACAGAATGACAGAATCACAGAAGGGACCTCTGAAGTCATCTAGTCCAACCCATGCTCAAGGGAGGGCAGTTCTGTAACCTACACCTCTTCTGTGCAGGGCCCGGGGATTGGGGGTTTTGGAGTCCCTGGACGTCCTGCACTGTCAGCTGCGGTGGGGGCCTGCGGAGCCGGAGCAGAGCCTGTGACAGCCCTGCCCCCCGAGGGGGCGGAGACTACTGTGAGGGTCCGCCCACTCAGGTGGAGTCCTGTAGCTTGAACCCTTGTCCAGGTGAGTTGTGGGAAATCACTTGAGATGCAGCCCGTCCTTGGTTTTACAACAACGCTGAATTTAGTGTCCAGCCGAAGGCCCTACAAAACTGTGACGTAGGGCCGTTTCTCACAGTTATGATTGCTGTGGACTCACCTTTATGACCCTCATGGGGTACTCCAAGCTCGTGAGAGAGCTTCTCCTCTGGACTTCATCAAATTTGATTCACTTAACGACCGTTCAGGGATTCAAGGAAATGATGGGGCAGAAAAAGAAAAGAAAAATCCCTGCTGTTACCTCACGCAAATGGTTGTTCAATGAATCTAGCTTCCCCAGCTACACGGTCACAAAGTGAATCAGGCTTGCCTAGTTGTTCAGTGAGCTGTGTCCCCTTTCTTGCCTTGGTCATTAAGTGAAGCACTCTAGTTGTGAGGCCTGGAACATGGTCGCCAGGTGCTTTAGCACATTTGGTCCCCATTTCATTACGTTTCTCGCTACCGTTGTTAAGTGAATTGCCGGTTGTGAAGCCGACCTGATGGTCATTAAGCAAATCATGCTTGCCCTGTTGACTTCGTCGCAAAACAGGGATTGTGGGACTGACCCCCCCACGGGGGTACCGCTAGACAAACCCGTTGCCAAGCATTTGAATTCAGATTATGGGTCCCATGGGAAAACCGCCACGCTTGTAAGTGTGAAAAAAATGGTCACCAATTAATGGTCATAAGTTGAGGTCAACTGGAAAGGAACAAGGGGAGAGTCTTCCTGGTGATTGTAGGGCGGGGGGGTGAGAATTGGTGGTCCCCATTGCCCCATCGCTGAGGATTTGTCCGAATCAAAGTCTCTCCAATACATCAGGAAAGCCCCTCCCCTTTGGACTTGGGCAGGCGGGAGGGCGGGGTGAAAATATTCCTGGGGGGGTTGTCTTTCTCATTGGCTTTCCCCCCCCCTTTTTATACCCCCCTCCTCACCAGATTTGGACTGTTCCATTTTGGAAGACTCGGCTTATAGTCGCTGCGGACCGCCCTGTCCTCGTTCTTGTGATGACATCACGGTAAGCTCATCTCTTTCAGCCCTCCCTCCCCTGACCCCCCCACCTCTTCTCCGGCCAAGAGGGTCTCGGGCCAGGTGCAGTGAATGCATGATGGGTTACGGGGTTGGCGGTGGGGTAAGACGCCACTGCACCCCAAATGCCAGCCGTCTTCGGTGCTTGTGTTTGGAAGGTCCACAGCCTGTGGGGCGCATCTCGCTACCAGGCCACCAGGCCCTGTGAGCGGCTGGCTGGGACGCATGTGCACAACTGCCCCCCACGCATGCTAGTGCTGCAGCCTGACGCAGTCGCTAAGAGTGCAGCAAGCATTGTATGGGCGCTTGTGTCACCACAAGTGCACACTCTCCCATTCGCGCTAGCATTGCAGCTTCGAGTGGGCAGTATCGTGTGAAGAACTTGCACTAGAATCGTGGCTTTACATGGGCAATACCACATCCCCCACGTGCGCCAGCAACATGGCTTCATGTGGGCGCTAATTGTCTCCGAGGACGCACTCCTCGCTCTCCTGCTACCGTGTTTCCCTGAAAATAAGACCCGGTCTTGTATTTTGTGGGGTTTCGAAATAAGCGCATGGGGAAACACAATTTCAGGGTGATTCCGCCAGCTGGCAGCCCCCCCTGAGGTGCACCGGAGCCAACGGTATCCGGCAGGAGCTGCAGCCCGACCGGCCCTTTGCTCGGCGCACTCTGGGGGCTCCGCAACTCACACAAGGTAGATGAGTTGATGCCTGATCCAAGCGCAGAGGGAGGCAGGGGCCACGCGGGGGTGGAAGCAGGGAATCTGGACGCTGTGCGGGCCACGGGAAAGCCTAGAGTGGGTGGTTCCTTTTTCCTCCTCTTGCTCCTGCTCCTGCTCCTCGTCCTCATCCTCCGCACTGCTAAAAAACAGGTTATTTGGGGGGCAGGACTTATTTTCAAGGAAACATGATAGCGTCACGACATTGCCCAGCGCTATCGTCGCCATGAGCGTATCTCCCACTCGTGTTCGTGTTGCGGCATGGCACGGATACTCGCCACCTTTTCTTCTTCTTCTTCTTCTTCTTCTTCTTCTTCTTCTTCTTC
>BLBF01016771.1:18570-35150 GCA_015471245.1 Laticauda colubrina
TTCTTCTTCTTCTTCTTCTTCTTCTTCTTCTTCTTCTTCTTCTTCTTCTTCTTCTTCTTCTTCTTCTTCTTCTTCTTCTTCTTCTTCTTCTTCTTCTTCTTCTTCTCTTCTCCTCTTTCCTCCTTCTCTTTCCTTCCCCTCCCCCTTCTTCCCCTCCTTCTTCCTTTTTCCTCCTCTTCCTCCTTCTCTAACCTCTCCTCCTCTCTCCTTCTTCCTCCTCCTCCTCTTTCTCTCCTCTTTATCCCTCCTCCTGTTCCTCTCTCCAAACCTCTCCTCCCTTTTAGTACTGATGATGTTCCCTAGTTGGGTCATGCAATGTCTACAAGGAAGCCACCCAGCTCAGAGAGGGCCCCACTGTCTTCCTCACATCCCGTTTGAGGCAGAGCAGGCCTCGGCCTGTGGTGCATTCGGTCTCTGGGTCATTCCCATTCCCACACCCTCCTTTCCCTCCCACTTCACCCCCACCTCCCCTCTGTCTCCCCCCCCCAGCACTGTGCCTGGGCCTGTGAACCAGGCTGCTACTGCACTGGGGGCAAAGTCTTGCACAGCAACGGCTCGGCCTGCGTGGAGAAACCCAGCTGCACCTGCCTAGATCTGAGCACCGGGCGACGGCACCCGCCGGGAGAAGTCGTGCCCCGTGCCGATGGGTGCAACAATTGGTAAGCCAGCCAGGAAGAGATGGCCCGCTGGGATCGAGTGACTTTCCCTTCCGATCCCAGCAGGGCGTCTCATCTGCTCCCTCTTTTCCTTTCCCACAGTACCTGCTCTGATGGAAAGCTGGTTTGCACCAACCAGGCCTGCACAGGTGAATCCCCCAAACCCGGTGGCTGGATGGGGCAGAATGCAGCTGGGAAGCAGAGACCCTGCACTGAGTGCTGGGGCAGGGCAGTTTCACCTCCTATCTAGATAACATCATCCAGGCTAGAAGGGAGTGAAGTTTGCAGGGAGGGGGAGGAGGAAAGAGGAGGGGGGAGGGGAAAAGGAGGAGGAAGAGGAGCAGGAAGAGGAGGAAGGAGGAGGAGGGGAGAAGAGAAGGAGGACGAGGAGGGAAGGGGGAAAAAGGAAGGAGGGAGAAGGGGGAGAGGGAGGGGAGGAAAGAGGAGGAGGGGGAGGGCAGGAGGAAAAAGGAAAGAAGGAGGAGGGGAAGGAAAGAGGAGAAGAGAGGGTAAGAAGGAGGGGGAGGGGGAGGAAGAAGGGGGGCAGGAAGAAAGAAGAAGAGGCAGGAGAAGGAGGAAAGAAGAAGAGGAGGGAGAAAGAGGAGGAGAAAAGAGGAAAAGAAGGAGGAAGAAGAAGATGGAGGAGAAGGGAGGAGGAGGAGGAGGAGGAGGAAGAAAAGGAGAACCCTTTTGTTGCCCCTCCAGTGCCGGGTGGCTGGTGTGACTGGGCGCCGTGGAGCCCCTGTTCCCGGACATGTGGAAGCGAGGTGGTGACTCGCTACCGGACTTGCAGCTGCCCCAAGCCCCAGCATGGAGGCCGCGAGTGCGAGGGGGTGCAGGAGCATCACGGAGACGGTGGGGTCCAGCTGCAGAGAAAAGCGTGTCTTGTGACCAGTTTCTGCCCAGGTGAGAACCTTAAAATGGAGGCTCTATATCTGTTATAGCTATCTCTCTCTCTCTATTTCTATCAATCTATCTATCCATCAATCTCCTGTCTCTATCTATCTATCTATATCTCTCTATCTCTCTATTTCTTTATATCTATCTATATCTATGTCTCTCCATCCCTATCTATCCATTTATCTATCTATTCATCTGTCTATCTCTATCGAAATCTATCCATTCCCAGACATACGCAGAGCCTGTTTTTATGCCTAAAGAGCAACTACAACTCACAGCCTCCTGGTTTCTAATCCGGCACCTTAACCATGAGACCAAACTGAACATTTGTTGTACAGAACCCCAAATTTCAGATCTTTGGAGGCCACTCCAGAAAGCCTGACAACATGTACATAGTCCTCATTGAGGAAACTGCAACTGCAATTGATGGCTTGGTCATTAAGTCAAGCCGTTGCTCAGCCAAGCTGTCGCTAAAGGAGGCTTTACAATCTGATTTCGGCTTTCCTGTGCTTGACAGACCTGCTATAAACACATTCACTGCTTGCCAAGTGACTGTTTAGTGACAGTCACTAAATGAGGACTACCTATATATATTCGGGGGGGCTACCAGCCACTGTGGCTTTATCAAACCTCCCTCCCATGTTTCACGCTCTTGCAGTCGAGGGCGGCTGGTCCTCATGGAGCACTTGGTCTCCCTGTGATGCCTGCCATGGCGTGTCAACGAGGACTCGGGAATGCAACAACCCGCCAGCTCGCTTCGGTGGTGTGGCGTGTCCCAGAGAAGCTCTCCAAAGCCGGCAGTGCCACGACGGAGTCACCATCTGTAATGGTGAGAAGGAGCATCGGCGGGGGGAGAGCGGGAGAGGCAGGAGTGGACTGCAAGCATCCCCCCACAATCCCATGCCGTGTTGAGGAATGCGGAGAGAAGCGTAGCACATTTTCACCCAATTTGGCGCATGGACAGCCAACTGACTTGGTCAAGACAGGTAGTCCTTAACCGCAATCATCTCCTTTTCATGAGCCCATAATCCCTTGCAGGATGAAGTCTGGGCAACTGAATGGAGCTAGCAAGAGTGTTTACTGGCCAGATGCCTTTCCTGTTTCCAATGCGGAGTTTTGTTCAGCAGATATGTTGTCAATATGTCCAGAGAGAAATACTTGCCTCGATTGCGGTCATAAGTCGAGTGGATTGCAGTCGTAGAGTCAAGTCAATTGCAGTCGTAAGTCGAGTAGTGTGGTATTGTGGCACCCTCCCCTCACAGTCAGGAAGTTATGGTCACCACACCATTCAACTTACAACTGCAATCGAGCACCTAAATTTCCATTGTTCAGTGAGACATTGGTTAAGCTGAGTACTGGCCAGATGCCCTTCCTGTCACTAATGCGGAGTTTTACTCAGTAGATATATTCTCAGTGTGTCCAGAGAGAAATATCTGCCTCTACTTAGTACTGAACCCATAACCTCCTGATTGTGACGCGATAGCGCCATCTCTAGGCTACTACACCTCTCGACTACACCTTACTACTACACCTTACAACCACAATCGAGCGCCCAAATTTCCATTGTTCAGTGAGAGATTGGTTAAACTGAGTGTTTACTGGCTGGATGCCCTTCCTATTGCCGATGCAGAGTTTTGCTCAACAGATATATTCTCAGTGTGTCCAGAGAGAAATATCTGCCTCTACTTAGGATTGAACCCGCAACCTCCTGATTGTGAGGTGAGAGCGCCACTTCTAGGTCATCATACCACTCGACTTACAACCACAAATTTCTGTCGTTCGGTGAAACATCAGTTAAGTTTGCCCCCCCCATCTGGCGCTTTTTCTCGCCTCGGTTGTTAAGTGAATCTGTGCACTCCCTAAGTCGGTAACCCAGCTGTTCAGTGAATCATTGACTTTACTGGTCACCAAAGGGGATTGTGTGACCCACTGTGACCATCATAAATACGAGTCGGTGGTCAGAGATCTGGATTTGGATCGCGTGACCCTGGAGAAGCTACAATAGTGGTAAGTTTGATTGGCAGTTTCTAATGTGGCAGTCTTACTTCCCAGAGTTGGAAGGGACCTTAGAGGTCTTCTAGTCTGACTCCCAGCTTAAGCACAAAACCCTAGACGTTCTAGAACAGGGGTGTCCAACTGGCAGCCGGCGGGCTGGATGTGTCGCAAGCAGGCATGTCAGCCCCAGCTCCATGAAGGGGGAAAGCATTGTGAGACTCCACAGGATGACGGTGAGGTGCGGCGAGTTGGACACCCATGTTCTAGAATAAATGGTGGTTCGATCTCGTTTCAAGTTTTCATCCTTTGTGCAGGGACCTTTGAGGAAAAACTTGCACAATGCACAGAACCTAAACCGGGGGTCCCCAACCCTGGGACCACAGCAGCCACTACTGGACTGTGAGCCATTTGGAACTGCACCATAAAGCGGCGGGCGAGCATGCACGAGTAGCGGGGGTACGCGTGGGTGTGCACACCATTGGCGTGTGTGATGGGCGTGCAGGCACACAGCTCATGCAAGCCCACACACGGGCTTGTTGACTGCATGTGCGGCAACGTCTCCACTCCCTCCCTGCATGGAACTGTGGCATAAAGTCTTCAGTTCTGACCCACACCCGGTTCCAAGAGAGCAAACACGAGACAAAGGTTAACAGCACAACCTTTTAGTGTTTCACGTACGAATCCTGTTTCTTCACAGATGAAAGGCTGCTTCTAACTAATGAGCTCTGATGAGGAAGAGCCTTGCCAAGTTTTTTCAAGGCTGCCAAGAACAACAGATAAAGTTCTTAAACAATAAATCAAAGAGTGTCCAAACACCAACTCAAATATTCTAACATCCACAAGGCTTGAGTATCAAATTTCGTTGCCTTCTGTAAAGAATTCCGGTTTCTCAGCTGGCTTTTATCTCTTGAGGGAGGAACCATCACCTTGCAGACTTACTCCCGAATCGCCCGTGCTGCTGCATCTGCTCCTTCCTTTGAGCAGCCCTCGTGCATGCGCACTGGGCACAGGCTCCTCGGGGGCCTCTTCCTCACTGCTGCCAGCCTCCACAATCTCCAGAGGCAGCACCCCACTCCCTGATGCTCCTGGCCCCATCCCTGCATCACACGCGGGCCCCTCTTCCGACTCCTCGCTCTCTGAGACCTCAGCTATCTGCACCTGCTGCTGGCAAACCACAACGTGTTCGTAGTACAAATTGGGAACTGTGACAGAGCAAGGCTCCTCAGCCCCTCGCTCGTGAGGAAGACTGAGAGGAAGGCAAGGTGTCAACTCGTAAAGCATTCCTATGCCTGTTTCCAAGTTACCATAAACAAAGCTGGGGGGGGGGGGAGGACACCTGAAGGAGCATTACGGCAGTTTAAAACCAGAAGCGTATTCCACACTTATCTTTCCAAGTTTGTAGCTAGGCTACTGGATCTTCTGCCCAAGAAAATCCTTAATTGGTGAATGTGATAGATGACATCCAGCCCGAGAACGTATTTAATTGGAGAATCTGATTTATGACATGCCCAGGGGAGGGGGGGGAAACAGAGTTACGGGTGACTGTCAATTATGTAGGCCAGAGTTGGCTTCATTTTGGAGAATGCTGGCATGCTGCTCCTAATAAATCTGTTGAATTCTTTTGAATCTTGGCTTGAGGCTTATGATTTAATTAGGGCAATCGTCGGAATCCTGACACAAGAGGGGAAGAATTGCTAATGTTAATGTCCCATGTCTCCTCAGACTGCCGAGGTGGCCAGATGTCTTTCCCCTGTGGCAAGCCATGCCCGCGGACCTGCGAGGACCAGCAGCCTGACGCTGCCTGTGTGGAGAGTCCTGGCTGCCAACACGCTTGTGCCTGCCCGGATGGACAGCTGCTCCAGGACGGCATGTGCGTGGCACCTTCGCAGTGCCGCTGCAAATACCAGATGCCCTGGTTGGGTGAGTCCACATGTCCCTGGAGAACAACAGTGGTTGGAAGTCCCCCCCAAGCAGTACCCCCCCCCCCAACCTTTTGAGCCCCAGGAACCGGTTTTGTGGAGAGAGGTTTTGCCATGGACTGGAGGGCACGTGGTTTTGTGTGCTGCCTGCATTCTGCAGATGGGGACTTCACTTGTTTGTGTGACCAGGTTTCTGGCATGCCACAGCCCAGTGCCAATCTATGGACCAGGGATTGGGGACTGCTGCCCCAGAGGGAGAAATAAAGAAATTGTGGCCGGTGGCTAGTGGAACTGGCCACAGAGTTGGAAAGTGAGGAAACTGGGCCAGTCCTGAAGTCTGGGGGAGGCTTGGACAAAGGCTCTGCATCAGAGGCAGAGATGGGGCCAGGGCTGTCCAACAGTTATCAGTTGCCTTCAGATCACTGGGGAAGAAGAACAGCTGGAGCCTGTTCCCAGTGCACGCATGCACAGAGCTGTCAGAAGAAGGGAACAATTAGAAATTCAGGGTCGATGCAGGAGTAAGGCCACAGGCAGACATAGGGATTAAAAGAGGAGCGAAAGGGGAGGGGGCTTTTGCAGGAAACAATCTGTTGGTTGCCACAGTGGGAAGATCTGTCTGTGCATCTCAGAGACTCTTGTGCCAAGCCCTTCCTTGTCAGCACTGCATTTGGAAATATTACTTGGCAGCTCTTCAAACTTGATAAGGTCTGTGCTCTTAATGACACCCTTGAAAGGCTGTTGGCCAGGCCTTTGGCTGAAGGCGAATGCAAGAAATTCACCTTCGTTTAATAAAAGGGGTTTTGCCAGGACAAAGAGTCAGCTTAGAGCTTTTGGGGGAAGCCGAGATCAGAGCAGAAAGGGGGAGGCACTTCTGCAAGCCTCTTTTTTTATGAGCATTTGGGAAGACAACCAAGACTGCATTTCCAGTTGACAGTGTTCTGGAGGTGAATGGGATGCACTCTGGGGCAAGATCTGGGGTGGGGTATCCCCAAAGCAGTGGGGCCAATGCCGATCTCCCATCTGGGAGAATGTAGTCAAGAGACAGCAGAGTTGGGCAGGAATGTCTGGTGAGCAGGAAGAAAGCAAGGTTGAGTCTCCCCTAGCAGTTTGCAGCATGAGGGAGAGAGGGAGGGAAGGAAGGAAGGAAGGAAGGAAGGAAGGAAGGAAGGAAGGAAGGAATTGTGGGGTTCTTGGTGCTCTCTGAGCTGTGTGGTTTCCTTGCAGACGTTTCATGATCCAACTAGGGAACTTCATCAGTGCTGGAAGGGAGGGTGCGTTGGTCTCTGTTTACATACAGTGTCTTTTACCTCTGGTGATGTTATCTAGTTGGGTCATGAAACATCTGCAAGGGAACGACAAAGCTAAGATTCCTCCCCCTCCTCCTCCCCCTCCTCCTTCTCTTCTCTGCACACACCCCTCCCTTCTAGCACTGATAATGTTTAATGTTCCCTACTTGGGTCATGAAATACTTGCAGGAAAACCACCCAGCTCAGAGAGCACCAAAGACCCTCCAGTCGTCATCCTCCCCCTCCTCCTCCTCCTCCTCCTCCTCCTCTCTGCAAACCCCACTGCCTTCTACCACTAATGAGGTTCCCTAGTTGGGTCATGAAATGTCTGCAAGAAAATCACCAATCTCAGAACACCAAGGCTCCCAGAATCCTCCCCCTCTTCCTCCTCCTCCCCATCCCTTCCACCACTGATGATATTCCCTAGTTGAAGGAAACCACCAAGCTCAGAGGGCGCCAAGTACCCTACAAGCTACAAAGGTTCTCCTTCATTAATTCTCAGGGTGTAACCTACAGTTAGAACCTCCATAGACATCTAAAGTTATTGCAGGCAACTGCTTCAGTCTGGCAAGATTCAGTCCTTGGGCGTGCAGGAATCAAGCCACTTGCTCGGAAGTAACGCCACACGTTGTTGTTTGGTTCTTTGGACTTGATGCATATGTCTCTTGCACACAGGTGTCCCCGAAGAGCGGAACCTCTCCTCCTGGTTGGGACTACCCAAGTGGGAGTATGCCCAGCCTGGGGAGACCATCTATGCCCCCTGCCAGAACTGGTGAGTGCATCCAACCGAGCTTTGCCGGGTTTTGCACTTCTTCGGAGATAAAAATCCCTGACCCGAACCTCTCTCTCTCCTTCTCAGCACCTGCGTTGATGGGCACCTGCAGTGCCAGGCAGACTCCTGGTGCCGCCTGGATGGGGGGTGGTCCGGCTGGGGACGATGGTCTCCCTGCAGCCAGAGCTGCGGAGACGGTGTCCAGTACCGTTTCCGGGAATGTAGCAATCCGCCCCCTCAAAATGGAGGCCGGGGATGTACCGGTGGCGGGGAGCAGCAGAGACCGTGCCAAAATGTAGAAGAATGTCCAGGTGAGTTTGGACCAGTACCGTATGAGGGAAAGTTCACCTTTTCTGGAGAGTCCTTGATTTACAAATTGTTCAGCAAGTTTGCCGGATCCAATCGGGATCGGTCACCGGAGGCGTAGGGTGTCTTCATCCGAGCTTTCGGACACGTGCTGGAGCCCTTCCTCAGGGGAACTTCCCTCGAGCAGACTGCTCCGTGGGTGGGATTTAGATGGCACCCCATGGTGGGCGGCTTTTCACTTGTTTGATTGGCGATGTGTGGGGGTGTCTGGCTTTGAAGAGGTTGGCTGTTGCTTTGCTTGCGCTGCCCAGCCCGGCCTTGTAAGTCCTTGATGGGCTGGAAGACTGTTGACTGAGGAGGCGGCCTGATTCCCAGGCTTCAGCCACTTCCCTGACTGTTTTTGAACCTGTTCAGCCGACAGTCTAAGTTGCTGCCAAGAGAAATGTTCTTGTTCTTGTTCATTGCGGTGTGAGGCTACCTGTTCTGACCAAGGCTTCCTGAGACAGGAACAATCGCACGCTGTTCCCAAAATCCTTTTGTTTTATTTCAACAAAAGACAGAGAGAGGGAGAGACAGAAAGAGGGAGAGAGAGAGAGAGAGAATGGGTGTTGGCAAGAGGTGGCTGGGAGGGGAGGGGTGAGGCAGGGCCGGGCATGGCAAATCATTTAACAACTGGTTCTCTGCCCTAATGACCGGCTGGGTAGGCGTGGCTAGGGTGTGTGTGTGTGTGTGTGTGTGTGTGTGTGTGTGTGTGTGTGATGTGACTGGGTGGGAGTAAGTGATGTCGAGTTGGCCATGGCCATCCAGAGTCTGTGGCTCCCGGTGATTTCTTTTTTGTGGGAAACAGGTCCAAATGTCTCTTTGAGTGTTTAAGGTTGCAGACCTCTGTCCTATGGCTTATCAAACAACCCCCTCCAGGTGGGCATTTAGACTGTCCCCTCAAAACCCACAGCCTGGTGGGAGGGGAGGCAAGTGTACCCCCAGGACCTCCTCCCCCCAAAAAAAGATCCACGCTGGCACGGCCGCCAGGGAAGAGGGTTCGGCATCACACAACTGCGTTCTGCAGGGAGATTTCCCCCCAATGCCGTCCTTTTTTCCTTGCCACCCTTCAGAGGATGAAGCCTGGGACCCCTGGACCCCCTGGTCCCCCTGCAGCGTCTCCTGTGGTGGGGGAGAGCAGATGCGCAACCGACATTGCCGACGTCCAGATTGCCGGGGCCTGTCGTCGCAAAGCAAAACCTGCCACACGCATGTCTGTCTGGGTGAGTCTGCCAGGAGACGCCCAACCGACGTCCTTCCGATCCGGCCTCCGTCGCACTGTTTTCATCACACACACCGGGGAGGGGGGGGGAGGGGCTGCTACCAGTTCACATTGTTCAGGTGAACCAGGTGTTAATTTTACACCTGCTTTGCCGAATGGCTGGCTGGCCCCACCCACCCCAGCCCTCCCAGGAATCTCCACACAGCCCGTTTTGGATCCCAGGCAAGTGCGGGGCCTGCGTGGAGACTCGGAGAGGGTGAAAGTCCGAGAAGGCCAGAAATGGGCCCGTTTCCTTCGGCTTCTGGAGCCCGGGGTGGGCGAAAATGCCCCCCAATGGTCCCCTCCCCTTTCCTCCTCTCCTCTCCTCTTCTCAATGCCCATGTGTTTGGAGGAGGACGAGACACAACAATGTAGGAGACCCCTCTTCAGATTAACAGATCATCAGAGTGGGAAGGGACTTTGGAGGTCATCTAGTCCAACCAAACGGGAGACCCGACACCATTTCTGACAGATGGCAGTCCGCTCTGTTCTTGAAGGCCTCAAGTGATGGCACCCCCACAACTTCCGAGGGCAACTTCTGTTCCACGGGTTGATTGTCCTCCCTGTCAGAAAAAAATATTTCCAGGTTGAATCTCTCTCCTTGTTCAGTTTCCATCCATTGTTCCTTGTCTGGCCTTTGGGGGCTTTAGAAAATTGCTTGACCCCCTTCCTCCTCCTCTCTGGGGCAGCCCCTCCTCAAATATTGGGAGATGCCCTCCTGTCTCCCCTGGTCCTTTTGATCACTAAAGTCAGATTAAAGTCAGAGTTGCAAGGGACCTTGTAGTCCAACCCCCTGCCCTCAAATATTGTCTCTGCTCTCCTGTCTCCCCTGGTCCTTCTCTTCCCTCCACCAGCCAGGCCCAGTTCCTGCAACCGTCCGTCGTAGGTTTGAGCCTCCGGTCCCCTCAACGTCCGGGTTGCTCTTCTCTGCACTTTTTCTAGAGTCTCAACCTTTTTTTTTATAATGGGGTGACCAAAACTGGATGCAGGACTCTAGGTGTGGCCTTACTAAGGCTTTGTAGGGTGGTATTAGTACTTGATCTCATCACCCAACTGTGGGATCCCCACAGCAGCCGATGGAGCTCTGGGTACTAACCTACCCCTTCCCCTTTTTGCAGAGGTCGGCTGCCCTGTGGGCCGCCTCTACCGGGAGTGCCTGGCCGAAGAAGGGTGCCCCTACAGCTGCGCCCACCTCACCCACCAGATGGACTGCTTCTCGGATGGCTGCGAGGAAGGGTGCCACTGCCCGGCAGGCACCTACCAGCACAAAGGAGCATGTGTCCAGGTTGGCACCCCTGCCTAGAGGATTGCTCTGGGGCAGTTCAGAGGCTGGTGTTTCTGTGTGAAGACTACCCAGTGTTCTGGCCCGCTGGCAGCTAGCGAAGCTGGTGGCAGACTGGGACACTGAGGAGTTTGGGGAGGAACATGGGCCAGTCCTGGAGTCTGGGGAGGGCTCTGCATTGGAGGCAGAGATGGGGTCGACAGTTATCAGTTACCTTCAGAGTCAGACATCAGTGAGGCAGAAGAACAGCTGGAGCCTGTTCCCAGTGTGCGCATGCGCAGAGCTGCCAGGAGAAGGGAACAGTTAAGGAGCAAGGGTCGACTGGGGAGTAAAGCCACAGGTGGATGGTGAATTTATGCCCTTCCAGAGGGAATAAAAGAGCCGTGAAAGGGGAGTGGGGTTTGCAGGGGACAATTAGTTCAGTTCATTCGGGTGAAGATCTGTCCCTGACTTCTTGCCAAGTCATTGCTGCTACAGCATGGCGTTTGGAAGCTATCAGCCTGGCAACTCTCCAAGCCTGATAAAGGCCTGTAGTTGTGAAATCTCTCGAAAGATGGTTGGCCGGGACTTTGCTGGAGAGGAATTCCCTTTATGACCTAAATAACAGATGTTTTATCAGGACGAGGAGTCGGCTTCATGATCTTGGGAAACCTAGGTCAGAACACCCAGGATCTTCTGGTGTGTGTGTGTGTGTGTGTGTGTAGGGCAGAGTAAGAGCAGGGCCTGGTGAGGCAGAGGCTGCCCTGTCCTGGGCAGCCCCAAAGCTGCCAGTCTCATTGAAGAGAGAGAGGCAGCCTTGAAGGATTCTGCTGTGTGGGACTATCCTGAGTACTGTGTAGAGAGGCCTGGGAAAGGATCACCACAATTAGAAGGAAGCGTTTGTAGCTCAGGGTCGAACTGTGGGGGGCCTTGGGTCTCTCTGAGCTGGGTGGTTTCCTTGCAGACCTTTCGTGGCCCAACTAGGGAGCGTCATCAGTGCTGCAATGAAGGAAGGAAGGAAGGAAGGAAGGAAGGAAGGAAGGAAGGAAGGAAGGAAGGAAGGAAGGAAGGAAGGAAGGAAGGAAGGAAGGAAGGAAGGAACTGTGGGGCTTTTGGTGCTCTCTGAGCTGGGTAGTTTTCTTGCAGATGTCTCGTGACCCAACCAGGGGACATTATCAGTGCCAGAAAGGGATAGAGTTTGCAGAGAGGAGGAGAGGGAAGAGGTGATAGTCGTGGACAAGAAGGCGTGACCTCCACACACATGCACACACACACACCGGTCTCTCTTCCTGGCCCAGGAGTGCCCCTGTGTCCTGAGCGAGGAGGTTCTCCAGGGCTTTCGGAGACATTCGCCCCAGACCCCCCAGGTACCTCAGCTTGTCATCACTGTCGAAGGCCGGCCTGTCTCCCAAGAAGAAGAAGAAGTCGCCCCCAACAGCATCATCTCCGCCGCCTGCAGCAACTGGTGAGTCACACACACACACACACACACACACACACACACACCAGAAATCGGGGCTCCCTTCCTGTCCCCCTGGATGGAGACGGACGATCTCCTGCCCCCGGGATCTGACTTTCGGAGGGAGTGCCGGAGTTTGGAAGAGAAGACGATGACGTTTCAGATGTCATCAACGTATGAGGGCAATTTCCCCCCCAAAAAAAATTTCTATTGCTCAATGAGAACAAATCTGTCCCATTTTACGCCCGCTGTTAAGTGAATCCCTGCAGGTTATTACAGGAGGGACATGGTCATTAAGGGTTATTATGGGAGGGACATGCTTGTTGCAAGGGGAGCTCTCCACGAGTGTCATAAGTTACGTGACAGTTTGCAATGTGTCGAACCCAAGATTCTGATGATGCTGCCACCGTCGTATGTTTTCAGCCTCTGGAATGGGGGGGGGGGGGTTGTAAAAAGTTTTGTACTTTTTCACATTTCAAAAACAACCTTTTTTTGTGTGTGTGTGTGAACAGCATGATTCCAAGTTTTCACATTTCCACACAGACATGGCTTTGGTTACATATTTAACTTTCACATTTGATTTCATAATCCTATCATTACATTACATATTTTCTGTAAGTTTTCTCAAATACTTTTCTCAGATTTATTTCATATGTTTTCTATTCCTTTCTTAACTTATTTCTTTTTTATTTTAATTCTCCTGTCTTCATCATCTGTCAGGTTTGCAATTTCATTGCATACTCTTATTTCATTCTTTCCAAAATTCCATCCCAATTCAAACAATTTCCCCCACAATTACCAATTTACCTTATATGTCATTTTATTAACTCCTCTTTAATTCCCAACAATAATTGACTTTTTAATTATCAGCTAAAAAATTAATAATACCTTCGGTCTGATCTTAGTATCGTACATAAAACCATACACTGCAATGTCCTGCCTGTCAGTGAATACTTCAGCTTCAACCATAAAGAGCAAACAATAGATACAAACTCGAGGTTAACCGCACCAAACTTGGTTGCAGGAAATACGACTTCAGCCACAGAGGGGTCAATGTCTGGGATCCTCTACCTGATTCTGTGGTTTCTTCCCCAAACCCCCAAAAATTTCTGTCTACTATTGTCTAACTTACTGTCTACTTTCTGTCTACTATTCTGTCTACTGTCCACTACTGACCTCAACCCTTTCCTAAGAGGTCTGTAGGGGTTGTGCATAAGTGCACCGATCGTGCCTACCGTCCCTGTCCTATTGTTTCTTTTATTTTTCTTATATGTACCCATTTCATGTATTATTTCAGGTATTCATAACTATGTTTATACTTATACCTGTTATCCTATAATCGCTTGACTAAACAAACAAACAAACAAACAAACAAACTGTTAAGCCTGGGTTCCCCAACCAGGGTTAGGTAGGCAAGCTAAACAGAATGTGCAGCGTTAGTCAGATAGGCACACAGATAAATGAGTGAGCTAAGCTTGTATGTTTATTAACATACAGTAAAAATAACAGATACGCTTGTGCTATCAAGAATATATTTTATTCCAGTATAAGTTTATAGCATCGTCAAAAACAGTCCAATATTCATTTACCATGTAGTCAGTCCATTCAGGGATATTCAGTTAGCAAAGTCCATGTAGAATATCCTATTGTCAGTTCACATAAATCAGTCCGTTGTTGTCTCTCCCGTTCGAGCAATGCAGTCTTGCTTCCAAGCAGTAATCAGGGATCATCAAAGCCAGAGAGAGAGAGATCAAGCCGTAGTCTTGCTACTTTTATAGTATTTACATAACCACTCCCACAGTTGCTCTTTCACAGTTAAAGCTGCATACACTAACTATGATTCATAGTTAGTATTTTCACCTAAAACAGTTAGGGTGAACAATGTTATCCCTAACACAAACAAACGAATAAATAAATAAATAAATAAATATGATCTCCTAACAACTACGTAACACATATGCATTTTAGGCCAGATTCTACATGGCACTTTCCCCCTCAGTTACATCAAATCATTAATAATTTCAAATAAATTAATCTATTCAATTAATCATAAAAGCTGATGTTAATCTCTTTACAACAATCCTCATAATTCGTGAATTCATTAAACATACCTAATACACTTATCATGGTTTCTCTTGTTCACATTTCTTCCATTTATCTCTATGTATAATTTAACAAAAAACAAATATTCTAATAACAAAAAAAACATTTCCAATCTTTTCATTTTAAAAGTCTATATTTTCCTACTTTCTAAGTAATTTATTACTTCAAACACATTTATAATACATCACATTACCTTGCAGAATCCCCTTTCTTAATCCTTATCTAACCATTATCTCTGTCTTTTAAATAAACATATTTTTTTTTCATTTTTGTTCAGTTTCCATATCCTTTTACTTCCTGGTTCTTTTTCTTATTGCTTCTTTTTTCCTTCATTTCCCCCTTCCTTTTCTTACTCCAGTTTTTCCCCCCTCCCTCTTTAAAGCTTTCTTCTGTAATTCCTTTTTCTGCTGTTTCCTTTTACTTTGTTTGGCTTTCAAAACATTCCCCCCCCCCTTTTTTTTAAATATATTTATTCAATATTTATAAAATTAAAAACATATGTATACATTTTACAGCATTATTTGAGCAATACATTCACTTGTACTTTCCTTCTGATAGTACGTTATACATTGTCATAATAACTCCTTTGTCCTTTTAAGCTCTCTCTATACATACATATAATTTATTCACAATTGTTTACACGTTTCCCTTGTTTTCCAAATGTTACCAGGTCATCAGATATTACCTTTTCTTTATCCAGTCATACCAGAAATTCCATGTTTTATAATATTCACTGTCTTGTTTATCTTTTAGCAATTTATCTATCCATCTCGGCACATTCATGCATTTTATTAATTATAATGTTTTCTATTGTAGCCAATTTCCAATTCTGAGCAAAACTTATTCTAGCTGCAGTTATAATATCCATTCCCCGTTTTAATTGCCTCCTCAAATCTCCAAGCTTGAAATCCCATTCTTTTTCCCCTTCGCTTTCATATTCATTGCTCCAATTATTTGTTGTAGATGGCCTCTTCTTTAATCAACTCTGAAATATTGACCAAGTGACCCTGGCATCAGGTTTCCAAGAGATGAAACCCATTTAAAAAGAAACCAACAATGAAAAATATTGGATACAGTATATCGCTAGAAGATTGGGAAAGATTATGGTCAAGAAATTATAGATTAGCAAGAGCAACCACACAAAAAATATTTTATCATTTGGCATCTAGCGCTGGTGAGATTGGCCAAAATCTATCCAAATTTGAAATCAGAATGCTGGAAATGCAAAAAGAAAACAAGGTACCTTCTTTCACATGTGGTGGACCTGTCCAATAGCTATAAAATTTTTGGAATGGGGTAAAGATCTGGTTACAGGAAATAACAGGCTTTAAGAGAGTATCCAAACCTGAAACATTTTTATTAGGGACAACTAAAGGGGAATATGCAAAAGATACCGAAATGCTTTATAATACATATATATTAACAGCGTCTAAGATATTATATGCTCAAAATTGGAAACTAGATAATAGCCCCCCCAAAAGGATATGATTATAAAGAAAGTAATGGATTGTACTGAAATGAATAAGTCACAACGCAGGTGAGGGAAGAAAAAGAATCCGATATGGTCTGGGGAAAATGGTATGTCTGGTTAGACAATAGAAAGAAAAAGTAACGTAAAAGGAAAAGGGCAAAAGTGTACACACACACACATATATTTGTGTGTGTGTGTGTGTGTACGTACATATGCAGGTCTTGGCGTGTTCGGGTCTTTTCCCGTGTAAGATTGAGAGCATCTTGGCAACGTTTCGATGAGGTCCCACTCACCATCTTCAGGCTGGTGCTTTCGGCTTCGTACTTGTGCGAGCAAAGTGTGATCGGAGCTGTCGTCTCCCTCTATATACTAGTGGGAAGATTAGCTGTGTTATCATTTCTTGATTGGTTGATGGAGTTGATGTTTGTAGATTGGCTGGCTTTTTCATAAGAACATGTGTGGCTGAGGTATTGGCTGTGTGTCTTATCAGCCTCCTGTGTTGTAACGACCTGGGTAATGGGCTGTGTGATGACCTTCTTTCTATTGTTGTGACATATGTATGTATGTATGTATGTATGTATGTATGTATGAATGTATGTATAGATCTGTGGTGGTGAACCTATGGCATGCGTGCCAGAAGTAGCACACAAGCCCATGACTGCCGGCACGCGAACATTCACCCAGAAAAGGTCTACTGCGCATGCACGCGCACCGCCCACCCAACAGCAGATTGTCAGATATCTGGTGCACATATGTGGGGGCACAGCGATGTGCAGGAGATATTTGTGCATGTGCAGAAGCAGACAATGTGCCTGGGGGTTATGCATGCATGTGCAGAAGCATGTGCTGCGGGTCGTGCAAACTGTGTATGCATGCACAGGAGTCATGGGGTCTGCACGCATTGCCTTCTGGGTGATGACACATAAGCACGAGCAGGCAAGTGCACGTGCAATTATCGGCACGGGAGACCAAAAAGGTTAGTCACCATTGGGATAGGCACAGGTATATGTACAGGAAAATGGAATAACTACAATTGCTACAAACAACTGCAAAAATGTATATAGAATTTGTTTTATAAAGGTGAAAATTCAATAAAAATTATTTAAATAATAATAATAATAATAATAATAATAATAATAATAATAATAATAA
>BLBF01016781.1:0-18412 GCA_015471245.1 Laticauda colubrina
TGGCAGCAGTGAGGAAGAGGTCCTCGAGGAGCCTGTGCCGAGCACGTGTGCGTGCAGGGCTGCTCGAAGGAAAGAGCAGCTGCAGCAGCACAGGCGACTGGGGATGAGGCTGCAAGGTGATGGCCCCTCCCTTAAGAGATAAAAGCCAGCTGAGAAACTGCAGCTCTTTGCAGAAGGCAAAGAAGTTTGATACTTGAGCCTGGTGGACATTAGACTATCTGAGTTAGACACACATGTATACCACCAGAGGGATTGACCATTCAAAAAATAATGAGCTGTGCCGAATCTGACCATTACAAGGTGTGGGGAAAATGGTATGACTGGATTGAGCAAAGACAGATTGGTGGATAGATAAATGGGTTGTAAATAAATAGGGATAAGGCACCACATAAGTTAATGATTTATATATCCGCAAACTCTGTATATTTGTAAACAATGCACAAAATATTAGTATAAGATGCAGGTCACAAACTGTTGATCTTATAAGATTTATTTTGTTGTTGTTTGTCTTTTTAAAATTATAAAAGATTAATAAAGTTTGAAAAATAAGAATATCTGAGTTGGTGTTTGGAGACTCTGATTTATTGCTTAGTAACCATCTGTTGTTCTTGGCAGCCTTGCAAAAAACTTGGCCAGGCTCTTTCTTATTGGAGCTAATTAGTTGGAAGCAGCTTTTTACCTGTGAAGAAACAGGATTTGTAAATGAAACAGGAAAAGGTTGAGCTGGTACCTTTGTCTTGTGCTTACTTTCTGGGAACCAGGTTTGGGTCAGAACAGGTAGGGGGGTTGAACTAGATGACCTGCAGGCTCCCTTCCAACCCAGTGGTTCTATGCTTCTATGCCTTTGCTGGGTTCACACGACTGGTGGGGATTCAGAAGGCTTCCCATGGGTTGGGTTTTTTGGGAAGCCCTTTTCTTTGCAGTGCCTTGAACCCGTTTTTTTCTTCGGGGCAATGCAATGGCAGCTCTGGGCTTGGCTGGAAGGGATGGGGTACCCACCACGTTGAGGCACAGATTGGTCCCATGTCTCGGCTCCAAACTTGCTAAAACGGGGTTGGATTTCTTTGCCGCTCCCCCTTTCCTAGGTTTACACAACACACAACTCTCTAGCTTGGACGTTTTGGTTGCCATGATGTAAAAAAGATGTCGAGACTCTAGAAAAAGTGCAGCGAAGAAGCTAAAACGTATGAAGAACGGTTGCAGGAATTGGGTATGTCTAGTCTGATGAAAAGAAGGAGTGTGGGGGGGGGACATGATAACAGTGGTCCAATATTTGTGGGGCTGCCCCAAAGAAGAGGGGGTCAACCTATTCTCTAAAATAGTGCTTGCCAACTGGTGGGCCGGAGACCACGAGAAAATTTTGGTGGTCCACAGAGAAATGTCGTCCCCCCCCAAGCAATTAACCTAGGCTGCATGGGTACAGGAGGCTGCGCTGCCCACATGACCTGCCCACCCGCTGGTCCCCACCCTTTGGCCGAGTGTAAACCTTACCTTGAGTAGAGCCATGGGAGCTGGAACTGGAAGGTTAAGACCAATGACAGGGGAGGGAAACCCACTTGCTGACGTGGGTGGGAAAGTCGGTCCCATATTCCAGAGTTGCAGGAGTCACAGGACTGGCCCTTTGGTCATCCTGGAGCAGCTGCTCCTCCAGTCCATGGCAGGCCGGTGCACCCAGGTGGAGGAGCTACTGCTCCGGGATGACCAAAGGGCCAGTCCTGTGACTCCTGCAGCTCTGGAATATGGGACCGACTTTCCCACCAACACCAGCAAGCCACTGTCAGTCAAAATCCATATTAGTGGTCCGCGGGATTTAAAATTATGAGTTTGGTGGTGCCTCAGGTCTAAAAGGTTGGTGACCCCTGCTCCAAAGCACCTGAGGACAGGACAAGAAGCAATGGATGGAAACTAATCAAGGAGAGAAGCAACTTGGAACTAAAGGGAAATTTCCTGACAGTGAGAACAATGAACCAGCGGAACGACATGCCTCCAGAGCTTGTGAATGCTCCATCATTAGAGGTTTTCAAGAAGAGATGGGCATGAATGGTGTAGGATCTCCTGTTTTGAGCAGGGGGTTGGACTAGAAGACCTCTAAGGTCCCTTCCAACTCTGTTATTCTGTCATCACAGTACAGAGATGGAAAGCAGATGAGTAGCTCGAGGACCGAAGACACAAGCAAGAGTTTAGAAGGACCGAGTGATGGTACAATTAGCTCACAATCCCGTTAAAATGATGTCCATCGACCAAATATTCAGTTGGACTGACCTGTTCTGTTTGTTTATCTTTTGTCCAACCAGCATGGCAAAAATTGGCTTGAGAGCCACTAACCTGGTTGTGAACGGTTACAGGAACTGGCTCTGGCTGGTCTAGTGAAGAGAAGGACCAGGGGAGACAGGAGAGCAGCCTTCCAATATTTGAGGGGTTGCCCCAGAGAGGAGGAAGGGGATCAACCTGTTTTCTAAAGCACCTGTAGGCCAGACAAGGAATAATGGATGGAAACTGAACAAGGAGAGATTCAACCTGGAAATAAGGAGAAACTTTCTGACAGTGAGGACGATCAACCCGTTGGAGCAGAAGTTGCCTTCGGAAGTGGTGGGAGCTTCATCACTGGAGGCTTTCAAGAAGAGATTGGACTGTCATTTGTCAGAAATCGTGTAGGATCTCCTGCTTGGGCAGGGGTTGGATTAGATGATGTTTATAATGTTTAAATAATTGAAATATGTCCCCAAGTTGATGCACGATTGAAATGGAATGGTTTGTTGTATGTATGTGTGTGTGTGTGTGTGTATATATATATACAGAAGCCTGAAGATTCCATACAGAAGCCTGAGGATGGCAGATGAGATTCTGCTGAAACGTTGCTACAGCTTTAGCAGAACTACAGTGATGTGGGATAGTACCCGAAGGAAGCTAAACAGCACATATATATATATATATATACACAGAAGCCTGAGGATGGCAGGTGAGATTCTACTGAAACGTTGCTACAACTTTAACAGAACTACAATGATGTGGGATAATACCCGAAGGAAGCTAAACAGCATATATATGTATGTATGTATGTATGTATGTATGTATGTATGTATGTATATATATGTATGTATATATATATACAATAAAAAGTTAATTTAAAAAAAATGAAATGAACTTTTGCAAGTCACCTGTACTAACCATGATAAGCTGGCATTAGAAAGCAAATCATGAGGTCATTGATTTAATGGCTCAAAGGGAGTGGTAAATAAAATTGTAATTATGCAAAATGCTTTCTTGATTTAAGCTATCCAAATAGTACAGCAGGAAAATAGTACAGAAGAGGAAAACTTCATTGCATTTTATTATTTGCAGAATAATGAATAAGGCTGCCATGTCTGGGTTTCCAAATTCCAGATGATCACAAGATGCCAGGTAATTTTGAAAACTTTTCCTTATATCTCCAGAGTCCAGACCAAGGATGGCTGAAACTCAATTATTATCGCAATTGTTCCACGGACAGTGTTTTTAAAAACCAGCTAATGTGGCATGGAGTCATTGTATAAAGAAATACAATTCCAATCAAAATTTTCCCAACTTGGCAACTTTCAGATAACTTGGACTTCAACTCCCAGAATTCTCCAGCACTGAATTCTGGGAGTTGAACACCACTCCTCTTAAAGTTGCATAGTTTTTTTAAAAAACAACAACACTGGTTCACATGCATATTTATTACCGTTCAAAAAAAAAAAAATTGAGATGCAAGGGTGGAAATTTAAGAGAGGAGGATAAAAACTAAATTGCAAAATATTGAGTCACAAAAAGAAAGTAAGGTAGGAAATTCCTCTCTACTTTTTAAAATCATACTGCTTTTGCATGCTTAAGGGTGCTTTGTAAGATTGCGGCATGGCAGAGGTTAAAACTCCAGCATCTCTCACTTGCCTTGTGGGAGTTGTAGTTCAGAACGAAAGGGCTGCTGGGAAATGTGGTTTTCTCCCCGACTTCCTTGCTCGGTCTTCTGCATTTTCCTTCTTCGAGCCAGCATTGGCTCCCGTTGGATATCTGCTTTCTTTCAAGGTGAGAGATGGGTTGTTGTTGTTTTTTTGCAAAAAATTAAAAGTTGCAAAAATTAAAGATGGGATTTTATTTTATTTTTTGCAAAAGTTAAAGGGCCTGTTTGTCTGGATTTGCATTTTGCTTGCAAGCAGGCTAGGAGAAAAGGAGCATCTGTTTGCTGCAGCTTTTTTGGATTCGAACAGTGGATCTAGCAAGCCAGGAGCAAAAGTCATAGGTTTCCCAGGAATAAATTTGGGAAGGAACAGCCTTGCTTTGCAATAAACTGTAAAGGGGGAATGTGAAGGTTTCTCTGCTTTGAAAACGCAGCTCTTGGGTTTTGCAGCTTTCTTCAGTTTGTTTGGTTTGAGCCTTGCTCACTTAGAAGGGTTGTCAGGAGGAACCTCTCCGAAATACCTTCGGGTTGGCAAGCTATTTCATGCCATTTGCAAAGAACCCTGGGAAGGAAAGAGGCCCTGAAAAGAAAAGAAACTCTGCTATTTTTTTTTTGTTGTTGTTTAATTTTTATGTCACAAAATCACCCCATGTAACTTTTACAGGATGCGCTGATGATATTCGCTAGTTTGGTTATGAAACGTCTGCAAGAAAACTACCAAGCTCAAGAGAGCACCAAGGACCCTGCATGTAACTTCTGGCTAGAAATGTTTATTTGCAATTTCAAAGTTACACAAAAGAGAAGGATTGTATTGATTTGTTATTTTTAGTACAAAACTTATTGTAACTGTGTTTCAGATATTCAGGTAGTACAGATTTCCCTAGCCTGGTTCCACTGGCTTCAAATTCCATAATAATTATTCTAATTTACTTTGGCAAGAATTCACTGAAGGCAGCAGGCTAGAATAGAAGAGACCATGAGTTTTAGTCCTGCTTGAGACATAAAAGTTGACTGTGTGACTTTGGGCCTGTTAATGATTCGTAGCCCTTCCCACCTCATGGCTGTTGTTTGTCACCTTGGGTTGTTTGTAAAAATAATGAGATGGAATCTGGATGGATGGGTGGATAGAGAGAGGGAGGGAGGGAGGGGCAGAGAGAGAGATGTTAGATGATAGATAGATAGATGATACATTTGAGAGAGACATACATAGATGATAGGTGATGGATGGATGGATAGATAGGTGATAGAGAAGATAGATGGATAGATAGAAGATAGATTAAAGAGAGACGTACATAGATAATAGATGATGGATGGATAGATGATAGAGAAGATAAATGGGAGGATAGATGATAAAGATAGACGGATGGATAGAAGATAGATGAGAAAGAGAGGCACATAGATAATAGATGATGGATAGATAGATGATAGAGAAGAGATGGGAGGAGAGATAAATAGATGATAGAGAAGATAGATGGATAGAAAATAGATGGGAGAGAGAGACATACATAAATGATAGATGGATAGAAAAGATGGGAGGATAGATGAATAGATGATTGAGAAGATGAATAGATAGAAGATGAGAGAGAGAGAGAGAGACGTACATAGATAATAGATGATGGATTGATAGAGAAGATAAATGGGAGGATAGATGATAAAGATAGATGGATGGATAGAAGATAGATTAGAAAGAGATGCACATAGATAATAGATGATGGATAGATAGTTGATAGAGAAGAGATGGGAGGAGAAATAAATAGATAATAGAGAAGATAGATGGATAGAAAATAGATGAGAGATGTACATAGATGATAGATGGATAGAAAAGATGGGAGGATAGATAAAATGATAGAGAAGATGAATAGATAGAAGATGAGAGAGAGACATACATAGATGATAGATGATGGATGGATGGGTGGATGGATGGATAGATGATAAGAGAAAATAGATTGGAGGATAAATAGATGAGAGAGAAGATGGATAGATAGGAGAGAGAGAGACGTACATAGATGATGGATGGATGGATAGATGATAGAGAAGATAGATTGGAGGATAAATAGATGAGAGAGAAGATGGATAGATAGATAGAAGATGGATGAATAGATAGAGATAGAAGATAGCTGGATGGATGGATATATAGATGATAGATTAGCGACATAGAAGATGGATGGATGGATAGAATAGATGATAGACAGACAGACAGACAGATACCATCAAAAGAAATGAATGAAAAATGGTATGGTTTTATTTGTGTATTCCAGAAGGTTCCACCCGAGATGAAACCTCACCAAGCGAGCCCCATGGTTAGATTACTCTTTCGCAAATGCTTCAAGTATCACCGGAGTTGCCGTCTTCCATCTCTTGCTAAAAAAAGCCCTCTTTGGATGGAGCTGAACTCCCTTTGCCACAGCTGTAGGAGCAGGACCGTTACATCTGCGAGGACCTTCCATACCAGCCCCAGGGCTTTGGGAAAGCTCTGGGACAGCGTCCCCCTGCAGGAATATTTGCAGACTTTGGAGCAAGAATACGAAAGGATCGGTTCGCTGCTCAGCACCTGCTCCGTGAACAAATTTAAGGAAAAGGACCTCAGCCTACGACGGGCTGAATTATTCCCCTTGGTGCAGGCGTTTCAACAAATACAAGAGGCCAAAAAACAAATCCAGGAACTGGAGAAAATGTGTACAGGTATGTTATTTGTCAGGATTCCGGCAGTTGCCCTGTGATGACCCAGGGTGGGATACAAAAGCAACAAAGTCACAAAAACAGGTAAAGTCCCTTTAATTCCCTCAACTTGGCTTCAAAGGTCCAAATATCATTGATTGGAGTAAAAAAAAACTCCCCCACAAACAGTTGCGAAAAGGAAGAAATGCCATTCAAACTCAAAATACATACAAATTATAGATAGAAAAAAACCACACAAACCACACTGAAGAATTAATGAGACAAGACAGGATAAGTGCTTGAAGATGTCCACAGATATCGAAAAACCCACACTGGGAAGGACGTCAGAACTCAGATAAGCAAAGAAAGACTAGAATTATTTCACGCTTTGCTTCCAGCACTGGGCCATGTGCAATTTGTCCTTTTAAATAGTCCTTACAGCTGTAGCCCATGAAGGGGATCAGGGCCCCTTCCTCCCCCGTAGACCACACCATTCACATTGCCTTATCCGCTCCTCCCTGCGTGCCCTAGGATGAAGAGGGGATGGGCCTGGGTCTTCCTCTGAATGCCCAGCTGGCCAATGCCCTTCCCCAGCTTCCTCCACAACCTCCGGAGCCACGCTTCCACTCCCTGTTGGCTGTTCCTCCTTGGCTGTTCCTCCTCTCCCTCGGAGTCAGACTCCAACAGAGGCATGACATGCCCTTATTAAATCATCAGCTTCGAACCAAGCTTCAAAAACTTCAAAGGATTTATTAGGAGTGAACATGTTGTCATGACCTGAATGAAGCTGATTCTGAGACAAGTAATTCACTATCATCTATGACCCTTTTTCTTCCCCATCCCTCTGGGTGTGTCATAATTGATATTCTCCAAGGAAAGCTGAGCATCATCAATCATGTTCTCCAGTTAGGGATTCCAGTAGCTTAGTTACAATCTTTGCAAGATAAGAATGGAATGCACTTTTGGTTTTAAACTGATGCACTGCTCCTTCAAATTTCTCTCACCTCTCCCCATTCATGGCAACTCTAAAACAGGCATAGAAATGTTTTATGAGTTGACATTATACAGGTAATCCTCGATTTAACGACCTCCATTGAGCCAAAAATTCTGTTGTTAAGCGAGACATTTGTTAAGTGAGTTTTGCAACCATTTTGTGACCTTTTTCACTCAAGTTGTTAAATGAATCACAGTGGAGTGGAGACGTGAGTAACACAGTGGTTCCATGAATCTGACTTCCCCATGGAATTTCCTTGTCAGGTCGTAACATTGCAACCATCGTAAATATGAGTCAGGTCTCAAGCGTCTGAATTTTGATCATGGGGATGCTGCAGCAGTCGCAAGTGTGAAAAACGGTCCTGAGTCACTTTTTTCGGTGCAGTTGTAACATTGGACAGTCACTAAATGAACTGTCAAGGTTCCGACTGAGGATCTCCTAACGCTAAACTTTATCGAGTACGTCATTTCCGCACAGCATGAAAGCAAAACTAGCTCTGGCTAATTCCCGTGCAATTCAGTATAATTAAAGCATGGAATCCTCCCTCTTATTCCTTGTGACAATTAAATGTCACAATATTGTTCTGAGAAAATGTCTTGAAAGTCTGGCAACCACCTGATGAAGTAACCTTGGTTCTCACAGCCTGACTCCTTGAGGTTTAAAATCCACGCTCCAATTCTCCCTTTCTTCCTCCCACCGTAGTTCATTGGCAAGCTGAGAAGCAGTAAAAGTGAAAGCAGCATGAGTACGTTTCGAAGCTCGACGTGAACTGTTATAAGTTGAGGACTGCCTGTCTAGAGCTCCCCCTCTTTTTTTATTGGCCTTCATTTTGGGGAACGCCATGATTTCTTTGCTTCCATTACATCTGAGGGAACCATCACCAATATCTGAATTTCAGATGTCCGGAATAATTTCTCTTTTCAGTTTTGTTTTGTTTTTTTCGTTTTGCCGTTTTATTACAGAGCTAACTCAATCAGAAGAGAAAACTCTGCTCGAACTTGCGACAGAGGAGAAGGAAGGTATGAGCCAGAGGATTAGAGCACTGTATCTAGAGGTGAGCAAAAGCCAGCTGCATCAAGCTGTTGTGGTCTGTGTTTATCAAGATCTTTTCCTATGGAGATCCTCAGACCTCCAAGTCATGGTTGTCCCAAAGGTGCTTTTTTCAAGAAACAACTGGTCTTTCTTTTGTTTTTCCTTAAAGATGTTTCGCTTCTCATCTAAGAATCTTCTTGTTGCTGTTGCTGTTGCTGTTGCTGTTGCTGTTGCTGTTGCTGTTGCTCTTCTTCTTCTTCTTCTTCTTCTTCTTCTTCTTCTTCTTCTTCTTCTTCTTCTTCTTCTTCTTCTTCTTCTTCTTCTTCTTCTTCTTCTTCTTCTTCCTCTTCCTCTTCCTCTTCCTCTTCCTCTTCCTCTTCCTCTTCCCCTCCTCCTCCTCCTCCTCTTCCTCTTCCTCCTCCTCCTCCTCCTCCTCCTCGATGAGAAGCAAAACATTCTCAGTCCTCCAGGTCATGGTTATCCCAAAGGTGCTTTTTCAAGAGGCAACTGGACTTCATTGGTTTTTTCCTTGAAGATGTTTCGCTTCTCATCTAATCTTAATCATCTTCTTCTCCTTCTCCTCCCCCTCCTCCTCCTCCTCCTCCTCCTCTTTCTTCTTCTTCTCCTCCTCCTCCTCCTCCTCCTCCTTGGTGAGAAGCTAAACATTCTCAGTCATCCAGGTCATGGTTGTCCCAAAGGTGCTTTTTTAAGAGGCAACTGGACTTTATTGGTTTTTTTCCTTGAAGATGTTTCACTTGTCCTCCGAGAAGCTTCTTCACCTCTGATCATCCCCACAGTCATGTGATCAAAATACAGACACTTGGCAACTGGCATGGACTTATGACGGTTGCAAAATCCCAGGCTCGCATGATCTCCTTTTTGTGACCTTTAGTTTACTTTATTGTCATTGCACCTCGTACAACGAAATCAAACACCATCTTCAGTTTTTCAGCCTATTTGTCCTTGTTTTTATTATTGTCCTGTACCGTCTGCTAGATGGTAATAGTTCAAAAAAAGGGTTCCCAGGATGAGATGGATCTTTCATTTCTTTCTTAAGGTAGCAGGAGCTGTAAAGCTCTTCCAAAGAGGGGAGAGGGCAACCAATGATCCTCTGGGCAATGACGTTAACCCTCTAGAGTACTTTCTTATCTGCCCCTGTGCAATTGGCAAACCATACAGAGGTGCAGTATGTTAAAATACTCTCTATGGTGCTGCTGTAGAAGGTCACCAGCAGTTTTCCATTCAGTTGTTGTTTCCTGAGAAGCCTCAGGTAGTATAATTTCTGCTAGACCCTTTTGACCAGGGCTGCAATGTGGACACCCTCAGGTCAGGTCCTCTTTTAGGGTAACTCATCCTCCCCTGTTGTATCATCTGAAAATTTAGTAGTAGTATTACTCGCATGAGTGGGAATGCAATCATGCCCATAAAGAGTATAGAGTAAAGGACTCAACACACAACCCTGTGGTGTACCAGTAACAGTGTACCTTCTGACGAGTAAAGTCAACAAGGAAGCCCAATCCCCCTAATGCCTTCACAACTGCCGCGATTCACTTACTAACCGTGGCAAGAAAGGTTGTAAAACGGAGCAAAACTCACAGAACAAATGTCTCGTTTAGCAACAGAAAATGTTGGGTTCCCTCCGAGTCATAAGTCTAGGACTTACCTGTAACTATGAAGGGAATTCTTAAGATCTGAAATGGAAGTTAGGAACACCGTTGAAATTGGAGAGAGAAGGATTATTTGTCAGCTGATGTTTTGTTTGTTGCTTTCTTCAGCTTTGTGAGAAGATCACACCGAGGGACAAATACGACAAAAACAGCGTCCTTTTAGAAGTCACATCAGGCAGGACGACGGGAGGTGAGGCAAAAATATCATGACTTCAATGTTATTCCAAATTGAATTCCCCGGCTTTGTGGAATTGATTTATTTTGTTGCATTCTTCACTTTTCTTCAGGTTTTTTTTTCTTTGCAATACATTTTTAATTTTTCCTTTCTTCTACAAACATATCTGTCAGATTTCCAACTGATGAAATCCATTTTTTTTAAAAAGAGCAAAGTCCATCTTCTAAAACAAATTCTTTTATTTAGGAAAGCATCAAATTGGCAAGGTCTGTTGTAATTCCGGATCTGACACAACCTGGAATTACACCACATAATATTGGAAATTAGAAACAGCCCCCAAAGGTCACATTCCCCAATAGAAGTAAATCAACATTGCCTGGTGTCATTAATTTCCAACTCCAAGTCTCAGCAGGGTCAGCTTTCATTCCCACGGAAAGGAGAACCACTTAGCCTAAACAATCTCTCTATTTCCACTCCTCCCCCCTTAGGAATGTTGCATGCCCGAAATCCCTCCCCCCATAACTAGCAAAGAGAAAAAAAGAAAAGGAATATATAATAAGGCTAAATAAATGGCTATGCATATGTCAATTTTGGGCTTGACAATATCATTGTGTGAACAATGTGATTACAGGATATTTTACATTTTAGAACAAACATGACAATGATTTCATATTGAAACTGTCATCTTGATAATTGATAGTCATACAAATTATCTATCCTGATTATTCCAAATTCCCAGATGCTATTTTGATGTCAATCTCTATATTCTTAACATCACTTCTTTTATTATGGTGACCCGGGACGTGGCACAAAGGCAACACAGTCAAATAATCAGTAGATGGATTTATTTATTTAGCTCCAACTTTGCCCCCAATTTCCTGGTTACCTTCTGGGCTGGAGAAAAACTCTCCCAGGAAAAGCCTTTGGCTGCAGAGAATCAAGTCCAAAACATGGTCAACAAAAACTGTAACTATAAGTCCAATCAAGGCAAAATTAGGTAATTAGTTCGGCAGGGCAGGAGCAAGAATTCCAGATGTGAAAGACATGGTAGTAACTCAACATGGTTGGGAAGATGCCAGGAATGCAGATGAGCAAAGTCAACACAAGATAAACTTATATTTGCTCCCAGCAGACGCCGCACTCAGCTTGCATCTCTTTTAAACTCTCATTCCCAGGTGTGGCTGATGAAGGCAATCAGGGCCCTTTCTTCCCCCATCAGCCACACAACCCACCAGGGGTTTGAGAGAGCAGTGCGGCACTTTTGGAAACCAAAAGTGCATTCCATAAATGTTTTCAAAGATAGTAACTGGGTGACTGAAGTTTCTGCCACGCAAATATCTAACTAGAGAGCATGATTGATTACTCTGGGCTATGGATGTGTCCCATTGGAGAATATGAATTATGATAAATCCACGGGGTGGGGGAAAACCAGGTTCAAGGGTGACAGTGAGTCGGCTACACCCAGGCAGTGCTGGACATGTTAATTCCCAATAAATCCTTTTGAAGTTTTTGAAGTTTGGTTCAAGGCTCATGATTTAATTGGGGTAACTGCTGGAATCCTGACACACGGTCATAAGTCTCTCTTTTCAGTGCCATGCTTACTTTAAACGGTTGTAAGTCGAGAACAGCCTGCCTTGTCTTTCATTGGGCTTGCAAGCTCTGGATTAAAAATATTGTTCAGACGGATATTTCGGAGGAATTTTTATGTTTCAGGCGACATTTGCCAGCAATTCACGAGAGAAGTCTTCAACATGTACCAGAATTACGCAGAATACAAAGGCTGGACTTTTGAAATGACCAAGTACTGCCGAGCTGAGACGGGTAGGAGAAGCCCCTCACCCGGATATCTCCATGGGGGGGGGCTCCCCCCACTTTCCTCCCACTCCAAATGAAAGAGTTTTGCATTTTTCAGGGGGGCTCCACCATGCAGCGGCTCGGATCTTGGGGAGCCATGTCTACAAGCACTTGAAGTTTGAAGGAGGAACCCACCGGGTCCAACGGATCCCTCAGACTGGATTGTCTTCGAGAATGCAGCGGATCCACACTGGCACCATGACGGTCATCGTCCTCCCTCTGTCTGAGGAGGTAGCCCCTTTCTTCACATCTTTTAATTCTCTGTGTCTGTCTGTCTGTCTCCCGCTCTCTATCTCTCTTTGTCTCTCTCTTTTTGTCTGTCTTCCTCTCTTTCCCTCTCCCTCTTTGTCTTTATCTCTCTTTGTCTTTCTATGTCTGTCTGTCTCTGTCTCTCTCTCTTTCTGTTTTTCTCTCTCTTTGTCTTTCTATCTCTGTCTCTGTTTTTCTCTCTTTGTCTTTCTATGTCTGTCCCTTTCTCTCTTTCTCTCTATCTCTGTTTCTCTCTGTCTTTCTCTGTCTCTTTCTCTCTGTTCCTTTCTCTCTATCTCCATCTGTTGAATGCCACATGTAAGTTAGCAGCAAATCGATTATTTCCATAGCTGTGACTCTGTCTTGCAAGATACTTCAAACGTTTCCATCTTTTAGAAGAAGAAATTCCATATATACCTGTTGCTGGATCTCCTTTTCCCTATTTTCCTTTCATCCCTACTTTTCTGTTTCCATCTTCTTGTCTTAACTCATCCTTCCTCCCCCCTTCCCTTCCCTCCCTCTCTCCCTCCTTCCTTCCCTCGCACTCCTTCCTTCCTCCTTTCCTCCCTTCCTCCCTTCCCATCCATCTATTACACATCAGACTTCTCTTTCTCCAGGTAGAGATAAAAATCAACCCCAGTGATTTACGGATTGATACATTTCGAGCCAAAGGTGCTGGAGGGCAGCATGTTAATAAAACAGACAGCGCAGTTAGAGTTGTACACCTCCCGACAGGTATTTTTTTAACCATTTCCTTATTTGCGTAAAGGTGTATAAATATCAATCCAATTCAATGTCCTAGCTTCTAATATTCTTAATCGGTGACTTTTTTCTCTCTTAGACCTCTAGGTTTACAATACTCCTTTATTGTTCATCGCCTACATAAAATTTTTTTCTTTTGCTTTTCCCCAAGTTACGTTAAGACCAACGTTTTTGCCATGCTTCCTGATACAAAAAATACAATTTGATGGGAGAGAAAAAAAGGGATTTTTAAGCCCAAAGTAAAAGATATATAAATGGCAGACTTCATTCATCCTGTTTATGTGTATCGTTATTTATGAAAAAGGACTTTGGAGTCAGGGGTGGGATGCAAATATGTTTACTACAGGTTCTGTGGGCGTGGCTAGGTGGAAGTGGCTGGGTGAGCATGGCTTATTTTTGCAACACACACACACACATCGTGCACGCCCCTTTTTGCCTCCTGGGTGAAGCAGTAAGACAGCAAGGGGGATCACAGCACAGCTGATCGTCATAACAGCTGGTCATCAGAGAAAAAAAAGAAATATTGGTTCAGCCGAACTAGTAGCTCTTTTTTTACTACCGGTTCGCTTGAACTGGGCTGAACCAGTAGGATACCACCTGTTGTGATTAGCCAGCAGTAGGTGTGGACGGCTGAGGAGAGCGAGGCCTCAGATGAGCGGCCAGGACAATAGGGAGTGGAATGCTGCCTTCAGAGATTGTGGGGGCTGGCAGCAGCGATGAGGAGGTTCCCGAGGAGCCTGTGCCAAGTGTGTGTGCATGCAGGATTGCTCGGAGGAAAGAGCAGCTGCAACAGCACGGGTGACTCAGGAGTAAGGCTGCAAGGTAATGGCCCCTCCTTCAAGAAGATAAAAACCAGCTGTGAAACGAACGTACTTTGCAGAAGGCAAAGACGTTTTGAAACTCCAGCCTCATGGACATTCCAGTATCCTGAGTTTGTGTTTGAAGATTCTTATTTTGCAAGAAATATTTCTTATTTCTTGTCTGTTATCTTTTGGCAAGTCTTGCACAGTTTGGCAAAGCTTGTAATTATCATAGCTAATTATTTGGTGAAAGCAATGCAAGTTTCTGTTCCTTTTGGATTGTGTTTGATTTGTTGGAAAAAGGCACAGGTCAGAACACCACCATTGTTTGTGGGGTTAATTAAAGGTTAATTTAAGTAACCTTTAGTTAGTTAGTCTTGTTATCTCACCGGTTTGCAAAAATTCCTTGGTGGATGTCTATGGGATCCTTTCTTTTCTTTGGAAGGGATCATGGTGGAATGCCAGCAGGACCGATCCCAGTTAACAAATAAGGAAACAGCGTTGCAAACCCTGAGAGAGAAGCTCTACCTACAGATGGTCATGAAAGACATAAACGAACAACAAAGTACAAGGAAACTGCAGGTAAGACCCAACAGGATGCCTCTGAATCAGTGTGAGGGATGAAGATGCCATAAACGAGGGTATTTGTAGCTCAGGGTTGAACCATGGAATCCCTGAGAGGAGGGGTCTCTGAGTTTGCTTGTTTTCTCACAGACATTTCATGACCCAACTAGGTAACATCATCAGAGATAGAAGGAAGGAGGGTTTGCAGAGAGGAGGAGGAGGAGGAGGATTCTGAGCATGATTGTTTTCTAGCTGATGGAGCAAAATAGAACCACGTCTAGACTCCTTTTAGTTTCAGTTTCCAGCCTAGCCTACCCATTGGCTGATTTACTTGTTATGCATATTCATTGGCTGACCAAGCTCTATTCCAATGCATGAATATACTCTGACAATTTAGGTTAAAGTGAATTCCTCTCCAGCAACGTCCCAGCCATCAGTCTTTCAAGAGATTTCACAACTACAGACCTTTATCAAGCTTGGAGAGTTGCCAGGCCAATATCTTCCAAACGCCACATTGTAGCAGAAATTACTTTGCAAGAAGTCAGAAACAGATCTTCACCCTAATGAATTGAACTAATTGTCTCCTGCAAACCCCACTCCCCTTTTGCTCCTTTTATTCCCTATGGGAGGGGCCATTCAATGTCCACCTGTGACTTTACTCCCGAGTTGATCCTTGTTCCTTAGCTGTTCCCTTCTCCTGGCAGCTCTGTGGATGTGCACATTGGGAACAAGCTCCAGCTGTTCTTCTTCCCCACTGATCTCTGACTCCGAAGGCAGCTGATAACTATTGGATGACCCTGGCCCCATCTCGGCTTCTGACGCAAAGCCCTCGTCAGAGCCTTCCCCAGACTCCGGGATTGGCCCATGTTCCTCCTCAACCTCCTCACTGTCCGAGTCTGCCACCAGTCCACTGGTGGGCCACAACAAAGACAAGCGAAAAAAATCATTCCTCATTTGGACTCCTTGCAACTGTGCTGAAATGTGAAGGTTTATTACAAGAAACTTAAAATGGCGAAGACCGTGGTGGAACACGCTACCCAAAAGATTTATCTGATAATAGTGTGTTAACAACTGTCTCACTGTTTCTTCTTTCGCAGTTAGGGTCAAGATCCCAATCAGAGAGAATTCGCACGTACAACTTCAACCAAGATCGGGTGACTGACCATAGGATTTCATATGAAGTCCGCGATATCAAGGTATTAATTCCAAAATAGGTGGGCAGATTTGCCTCGGCAACCAGTACCAGTTGTAGTTTATCCAAGGTGGTAAAGGGCAACATTTGAATTTATTACCCTTTTTTCGGATTTCGGGGGTGCTTTTAAACATGGCCTTAATTCAAAAGGTAGGCCAGAATATACTCTGACAATTTAGGTTAAAGTGAATTCCTCTCCAGTAAAGTCCCATCCATCAGTCGTTCAAGAGATTTCACAACTACAGACCTTTATCAAGCTTGGAGAGTTGCCAGGCTGAACAATTGCACTGACAAACATTTGCATGAGCCACTGATAAACAGAATAAGGAAATAACAAGGGACCTTGGAGGTCTTCTAGCTCAGGGATCACCAACCTTTTGGACCTCAGGGACCCCAAACTCATAATTTTAAATCCTGGGGACTACTAATATAAATGTTGACTGAAGGTTGCTTGCTGACAGTGGGAGAGAAAGAGAGAGAGAGAGAGATCTGATCTAACCCCTCTCTCTCTCTCCCTCTTTCTCTCTCACACACACAGAGGCAGGGGTGGGATTCAAATTTTTTAACAACCAGTTCTGTGGGTGTGGCCTAATTTGTGGGTGTGGCACAATGGTCATGTGACTGGTGGGCATGGCTTGTATGTAAATATTATAAATATTTATGTAAATATAGAACTTTGGATCAAAAAAGAGCAGCTTTTACCCAAAATCAGGCAAAGCAGGCAGGCAGATTGAATTGCTCACAGAATCACAGATTCATTCAGAGATCTATCTATCTGCCATTGGCTAGCTCAGTCTGTCACATAAAATTTGCTCGCAAGCAAACTCACAAAATTAACTCACAATACACCATGCATGTAAATTGGGTTCCTGCGCAGCCTGGACTAATTGCTTTGGGGGATGCTCTGGGGGGTGACATTTCTTTGTGGACCACCAATGGGCCACCGACCACCAGTTGGTGACCACTATTCTAACTCGCCCTTCTGCTCAAACAGAATACCTTTGTGCCATTCCAGACAAATGGTTGTCCAATCTCCTCTTAAAAACATCCAGCGTTGGAGCACCCATAATTTCTGGTGGCAGGTTGTTCCATTGATTAATTGTCCTCACTGTTAGGAAGTTTCTCCTTCATTCCAGGTTGCTTCTCTCTTTGAATAGTTTTCATCCTTTGCTTCTTGTCCTCCCTTCTGGTGCTTTGGAGAATAACTTGACCCCCCCCTCCCTCTTCTTTGTGGCAGTCCCACAAATATCGGAACATTGGAACAAGCTTTTTTTCAAGCTTCTGATGGGTCGGATGTAAATGATGTAGCTGCTTTAAAGAGTCAATTCATTCAGAGTTATTTTGATTCTAAAGTGCAGCAACCGGGAAAGAAAAAAAAAGAAGACTGCTCTGTGAATAACAGAAAAGTATTGTCTTGTGATCTGAGGAGTGGCACGGTCGCCCTAGAGGTGGAGCTCTAGCCTCACAATCAGTTCGAACCTAGGTAGAGGCAGATATTTCTCTCTCTGGGCACGATGAGAATATATCTGCTGAACAAAACTCCTCATTGGTGACAGGAAGGGCATTCGGCCAGTAAACACTCTGCTAGCTCCATTCAATTGGTCAGACTCCACCCCACAAGGGATTATGGGGGTTGCTAAAGGATGATGATGATGGTCTTGTGATCTGAAGTGTTATGCTAAGAATTGACCTACAAGAGGCAGCCAATGACTGTTTTTTTTTTTGCAACTGTTGTCTGCCTTCTTGTGGCCAGGTAATGTTATAGCAGCACAAAAAATACAAATGTGAATAATTCTTCCCATCCCACCAGGTCTTGGGTGGGGAGGGGAGAGGACTTGTAACTTCACAGAGGAACGAAAGTCACTGTTGGAAAAGGAAGTTGGAAAAAAGAATGAATTGCGTGCTGAATAATAGACGTACATCATAAGATCTGAAGGGAATCATTTCATATCCTTCTTGGCAAGTAGATTTTGGAGTATTGTGCTGGCCAGATCTGTCCAGATAAAGATAAACAACGTTTACTTTGATTGTCTCTGACCACAGTAACTCCTCCAAATATTTGCTTTTGTTCGGTAGGAATTTTTAAATGGCAAAGAACATCTGGATAATCTAATCAGCAGCCTGCTGGAGGCTTCGCAGATGAAACTTCTGGCTGAGCAGTTGGAAAACAATTTGAAATCTCTGTTGGCAGGCTCCTGAATGGATGAATGAACTTTTTTTTTTAAAAAAAGCCCTTGGTGAAAAATTAAAGAGAACTATTGAAGAAACACTAGTCCCTTTGTTTAATTTTATATTTGGTTCACGTGGTCTCTGAGCATTTTCCAAAGAAATAATCTACAATTCCCCCCGCCGCTGTATGCAAAATGTGCACATAACTTCACAAAGAAACAATTTCATTTGTGTTTAGTTCCAATTGGATGATCAGAGAGGACAAACAGATTTACCAGCAAGTGAAATAAGAACAAAATCAATCAATCAATCAATCAATCAATCAATCAATCAATCTATCTATCTATCTATCTATCTATCTATCTATCTATCTATCTATC
>BLBF01016797.1:0-11734 GCA_015471245.1 Laticauda colubrina
CCATTACTATGAGCAAAGGTCTTTCCACACTCCATGCATTTATATGGTTTTTCCCCAGTGTGGGTCCTTCTATGGGAAGTAAGAATGTTGCTCTTAGCAAAGGACTTTCCACACTCCATGCATTTATATGGTTTCTCCCCTGAGTGGATCACCTTATGGGAAATAAGATTACCTTTGCGAGCAAAGGTCTTTCCACACTCCATGCATTTATACGGCTTCTCCCCTGTGTGGATCTTCTTATGGGAAATAAGATTACCTTTTTGAGGGAAGGTCTTTCCACACTCCATACATTTAAAAGGCTTTTCCCCAGTGTGGATCCTTTTGTGGATTCTGAGGTCACTGCTCTGAGCAAAGGCCTTTCCACACTCCATGCATTTATATGGCTTCTCTCCTGAGTGGTTCCTTTTATGGAAAATATGATTACTATATCTTCTGAACCTTCTTACAGCATCTTTTCCTTTGTTTTGGGTTAAATAGTGTTCATTTACATGTAATTTAGCTTTAATTAGCTTCACACATTTTCCAATGTATTTTTTCCTTATTTTCTCTTGTTGGGCATGAAAGTCTTGCATTGGAGCATAAGTGGATGATGGGCTTTTCTTATTCCAATTATTTGACTGGTTTCTCTCATGGCTTTCTAATTCCATTTGAATTCCAAATTTCTCTGCTCCATCATTAGCACTGATCCCTTGGGACGGTTCACACGAATTTTTATTGTCCTGCCCATTATTACCTTCAAATGAAAGAGAGATGAAAATGATTAACAATGTTAGAGGAAAAAGTTCAAACTGTAGAAAGTCAACAAAATTTCTTTTGAAGTTTTCTGAAATTCCATTATGTTGTATTTTGCATCCCTACAATGCAGTGATATAGACATGATGATTTCTTTTTTCATGAGTCATGAAACTTAGAAAATATCTAGAGAATATCTCTTTCTTTACAATTATTTTTATACACGCAAATCTCACTCAGTCAGTTTTGAGTTAAGGAATAATCAGGAATCATCAGGGGAAACATCCAAGGAGGAATTAGAAGAATACTTAAGATTTATTGGGGTGGATTAAGGCTATTTCATTGTCCCAAAGCCTCATCGGCTTTCAAGGGCTCTTCTCAGTTCACAGAGAATCGTCCCAAAATTACTTTAGTGCACGATCACACAAGATCAGTAGTGCAAGATCTCATGTTACTGGTCTCTCACCATAGTACTTTAGGCGTCTGTTCTCTACAAACTGAGGACTGCATGAGATCTGGGCAAAAGTGTTTAAAACCAAAGACCCCTGTTTGCAAAGCCTTTTGCCCTGGATTTCATGCAGGCCTCTGTTAGCAGAGAACAGACACCTAAAGTATATAGTGTGAGATTTTTCAGGATCAGTAGCACGACATTTCACACTACTAATCTCACATGATCTCTCACGACTTTAGGCCTCTGGTTTCTGCAAATGCATCAAGGCAGGCAAAGGAACCAGTGGCTTCCTACATTTTCGCAAGTTTAGTCTCAGGGTGGGAGGGTGGGAGGGTGAATTTTGCAGTGCTTCTTCTGTCATTCATTCACAACTGAATGACAGCCGTAGTGCTACAAAATTCATAATTTGGGGGCTGGGTCTTAAGTACTTGAGGGTGGGGGATTAGGTCCTAACTTCAAATGGTTGCTAAGTGAACTAGGGATTACCTATACCCTAAGATGCTCTGAGTCACACTGCATGAGGCCTTCATTTTTGAATTGGTTTGGGAGAATGCTCTTCCATGGCTGGAGCATGAAATTTCTGTACTCACACAAGTTTTGGAGGTTTCAGAGTAAGAATAATGGATAGTGTTCCATCCGGAAAGAAGCGAGTGAGACCGGGTTCCAAACAACAACTCTTTATTTCAAACCACTAGGTAAAGAAACGGAACATAGCCCAAGGCGCGGCAGCCCTTTATATAGTGGCTAGCCTGCCGGCTTGTGGCCAATGACAGTTATATAATTATTCCCGCCATTTGGCGCCTTCCTGGCTTGGTTCCCAGTGAACCAATCCGTAAGTTGCCTTTTTGGCCAATCAGAATGAAGTACTTGGAACCTACCAAGTTCCATACAGAACACCCCTCCCCTTTTAGTTCAGTCCAACGTGGGTGACGTAGTCACGCAGGTAGGTGGGGTTTTTCCTCGTTCCAGTTGACCTGTGCGGCTCATTCTTGTTTTGGTCTTCAAGCGGTTCGGACTGGATCGCTGCTTCTCTCGAACTTCTCCATGGAACCTCCTGGAAGGGTGAGTCAGCCCTGCCACTCCCACCTCAGTCTCTCGGGCTGGTTGAGATGGCTCCGCCGCTCCCTCCTGGTTTGGCCAGGTTGGTTGAGCTGGCCTGGCTGCCACCTTCCAGGAAGGCCTCACTTCGCTCTCCTGCTCCCAGACTTATTTCTTGGGGTTCATCTAACCGTGAGTGCTCTTTTTCTTTGGTTAGATTGTCGTTTTGCAGAGTTTGTTGTCTTGTTATGGGAGGTTCGTCTCTCCCTTTTTTATTTATTTGTACTTCCCCCCCCCCTCTTTGGTTGTTTTTTCATTGCTATTTATTATTTTTAGTTTTGCGGCAGTTTTTCTTTCGAGGTCACGGGAACGAAACTGGTCTATGTGCCGCTTCCATTCCCTCCCATCGTCTAGCATTAGTCGGTAGGACCGGGGGCCTGTGACTTGTGTGATGGTGGCTGGCAGCCATAGAGGATCCCTGGTAAGGTTCTTGGCATAGACTAGGTCACCGATTTCGAAGGTATGATATTTGCTGGAGGAGTCGGGGGGCTTGTTCCATGTGTATGTGGAGTGTAACCTGTCCAGGTAGGAGCGTAGTTTCTTACCCATTAACAGTTCAGCCGGGCTTTTATTTGTAGTGCTACTAGGGGTAATATGTTGCAAGTTTAGGAGTCAGTTGAGTTTGTCCTGCATGTCTCCCTTGTCCATTCTCTCAAGGCCCTCCTTAGTATACCTAACCATGCATTCGGCCCTGCCATTCGCAGCCGGATGGGCCAGGGCAGTAAAGGCGTGATGGATACCCTGGGCAGCCAGGTATTGTTCAAACTGCAAGGCGGTAAATGTGACCTGTTGTCTGAAACCAGTACATCTGGTAGCCCGTGCATCACAAACAGTTTGTCGAGTTGTTTCATGACAGCCTCGGTGGTTGTGGAAGCCATGAGGATGACTTCCAACCAGTTCGAATATGCATCTACCACAATCAAAAAGGTGTTCCCCTTTGTTGGCCCAGCAAAGTCAATGTGCACCTTAGACCATGGACCCTGGGGAGTTTCCCAGTCCCGTCTTGGTGCCTGTGGGGCGGGTAGGCCTCACTTTCTGACAGGCATGGCATGTTGCAACCCAGCGTTCAATGTCTTTCTCCAGCCCTGGCCACCAGACATAACTCCTGGCCAAGGCTTTCATTTTAACTATGCCCGGGTGACCCTCATGCAACATGTCTAGAACGGTTTCTTGGAGGCTGCTTGGGATTATCACCCTGTCACCCCATAAGATGCACCCCTTTTCGATAGACAGCTCGGTCTGTCTGGCACGAAAAGTTTTAAAAGTCTCAGTTTTTTTATTTTCCTCCAGCAGGTCTTTACCTACCCAGTTCAGTATTTGCGCTGTCAAAGGGTCTTTGGCTGTGGCTCTCGCAATGTCGGCTGCAGTCAGCGGTAGCTCCGTGCAGGTCTCAAGTTGAAATGTGGAGGTAGTTGGAGCAGGGTCGTCTTCTGTGACGGGCAATGAGGAATGGCTCAGGGCATCGGCATGCGAGATGGCTTTGCCAGGTCTGTGGAGTAGCGTGTTGGAGTAGGCAGCGAGGAATTCAGACCACCTCGTCATTCTAGGAGACAGAATGTTTGGGGTTGGCTTGTTTCCTGCTAGGATTCCAAGGAGAGGCTTGTGGTCGGTTACGATAGAAAAGGCTCTCCCGTAAAGGTACTCATGGAATCGTTTGACCCCGGCGACGATTGCCAGGTCTTCACGATCAAGTTGGCTGTAATTGCGTTCCGCTTTGGAGAGCTTCTTTGAGTAAAAGGCGACCAGTGCCTCTCTGCCATCTGGAAGTTGGTGATTCAGGATGGCGCCGACCCCAAAAGGTGAAGCATCGCAGGTGACCATCAGTGGCAGGGTATTGCTAAACTGGATAAGAACAGTGTCTGATGTTAATAGATCCTGAATACCTTGGAAAGCTTTTTGTTCCCAATGGCCCCAAGTCTAAATGGATTTTTTATCTAGCAGCCGATGTAGGGGTTCTGCTATTGTCACCTTATGGGGCAGGAACACATTGTAAAAGTTTATGAGGCCTAGGAATGCCTGGAGATCAGTTTTGTTTCTTGGTCTGGGAGCGTCTTTGATAGCCTTCACCTTCTTTTCGGTTGGTTGAATGCCTTGCTCATCAAGTTGCCTGGGGCAACGCTAACACCGAATTGGAAGCGGTTTCATTTGAATGCCCTTCTATGCGTTACTATTGTTTGTGCCTCTACTGTTATTGGATCAACGGGTTGCTGCTGATAAGCTTGTGCTAGGTCAAGTTTTGCAAATATTTTTCCTTCCCCTAGCGAGTGTTGCACTACTGGCACTGGGTATGCGCTTTGTTGGAGCGCGTGGTTCAGGGTTGCCTTATAGTTCCCACAGATGCACACTGACCCATCTGGCTTCACCGGTGTGATGATAGGGGTTTCCCACTTGGTGTGGTCGATTGGTTCTAAAACCCCTTGCGCTATCAATTTATTCAGCTGTTCATCAATTTTAAGCGCGAATGGAACACGTCTGGCCTTTAAACGAATGGGGGCTATTTTTGGGTCTAGGCTGAATGAAATTGGAGACCCCTGGTACTTGCCTAGAGTCCCTTTGAATACATCTTGGAATTCGTGGAGTAGGTTCTCCTCCCAGTTGGTAATAGTGATGCGGTTGATCCTGGTCATCCCGATTCCCAGAGGCGCAAACCATTCGATTCCTAGCAGACTAGGGCAGTCATGGTTGACGATAGTCAGAGGCAAGACTTCGGCGTGTTGTTTAAATTCAACTAAAAAATGTCCAAGGCCAACTACTGGGATTTGATTTCCCTGATAGTCTTTTAGCACAAGTTTTTGTTTCTTTAGTTCTTTCTGCTTGATGTTTGGAAATAGGCGCCGGATGGTATTCCAGGATACCATCGATAGGAATGACCCTGAGTTGACCTCCATCTCGCAGGGTCTCCCCTCGATGTTCACCTCTATCTGAACCTTCTTTCCACTTTCTGCCCTGACATTATCGATGGTGACTGTCTGATGTGTTTCTTCTCTGTCTCCGGTTCTTTTATTGCGGTTCTATCGGTTGCCGGCTTGTCTGTCAGCGTGTTGGGGTTGTTTTTTTTTGCTGCCGCGTCTTTTTGGACTATGGCTCTTTTTGTTGTGGCAGACCCTTTCAATGTGCCTCTTTTATTACAAGCCCAGCATATTGCGTCGAGTAACCTGCATTCAGACCGCAGGTGATTGCCTCCGCAGCCCGCACATTGAAATTCCCACTGATTCTTCCTCTCTTCATGCCATTTTCTATCTGAATAGAGTCTATGGACATCTTCATCGTTGTCTTCGGTGTCATTCTGGGTTTCAATGTCCTCGTGGTGGGTTGTCGCTGTGGGCTGTTTTTTTCCTCCCTCTGCCTTCTTCTCCCTGGTTTGGGTCTGCAGGTCTGGAACTGCATTCATTTGCCGCATGGTGGCTGCTGTCTTTTTCGCTGCTTTGGCAGCAGTTGCCACAGCAATGGCCTCGGCCACAGTTATGTTCTGCCTGTTGAGTAGCTCTGAAGGGTAGAGTCTTTCAGGCCGAGGACTACGCGGTCTCTCATAGCCTCGTCCATGTTTTGAAACTCACATGCTCCTCCAATGTGTCTCAAGGTGGCCACAAAGTCTGCTATGGTTTCATCCTCCTTCTTGTCCCTTTTGTAAATTCGTGCCTTTTGATTAGATTGGAGACCACCGGTGCATAGTATGTTCGGAGCATTCGGTTCAAGTTGGACCAGGTCATCTGTTTGACATCTCTGGGTTTTGCCAGCGTCTTCACCATTTTGAATATGGCCGGTCTGCAGTGTGTAAGGAAGACAGCCCTCTTCCTTTGATCTTCTTCCATCTCGTTGCTTTCTAAGAACATAAGAAAGTGATTGATATATGATTCCCAATCCTCTACATTTGGATTGAAGGGTGCGGGTTGTGCGTTGTTACCAGCTATCTCTTTTTGCTCGGTTCAGATCACCGCGTGCTTCGGTCTTTGCTTCTACATCAATCCCACCTTCATTCCCAGTGTTCCATCTGGAAAGAAGCGTGTGAGACCGGGTTCCAAACAACAACTCTTTCTTTCAAACTTCTAGGTAAAGGAACGGAACATAGCCCAAGCCGCGGCAGCCCTCTATATAACGGCTAGCCTGCCGGCTTGTGGCCAATGACAGTTATTTAATTCCTCCCATTTGGCGACTTCCCGGATTGGTTTTTAGTGAACCAATGCGTAAGTGGCCTTTTCGGCCAATCAGAATGAAGTACTTGGAACCTACCAAGTTCCATACAGAACAGATAGGATAGGACAGGACCGAGAAGGGTCGGAGAGGGATAGAAGAATAGGACTAGGACTAGAATAGACTGGAATAAACTCGCAGCTGAGGTTGAAAAAGCAGGGAATAAAGGACATCCCAGAGCCCAGGCAGCCGGGTGGGCTGAACAGAAGAACAAAAGATCGTCGCAGTCAACCAGTTTGGTCTCAGCTGATCTTCGGAGGTAACAATTCAGAAGAACCGGGCCAAACCGGTAGAATCCCACCTCTGGAGGTGCAGTCATAGAAAACCTGCCCATTAGCATTTCGCAGAGGTTGCAGATTTAAGACTTGGTGAAATGCTTAACTTAAGGAGTTAAGGCACTATCTTGAGGAGTTAATGACAACAATGACAGCACATTCATGTCACTTGACCTCCAGAGCAGCAGATTTAACAGATTTAACAGATAATCAGAGTTGGAAGGGACCTTGTAGGTCATCTAGTCCAACCCCCCGCCCAAGTGGGAGACCCTACACCATTTCTGACAAATGGCAGTCCAATCTCTTCTTGAAAATCTCAAGTGATGGTACTCCCACAACTTCCAAGGGCAACTTCTGTTCCATTGGTTGATTGTTCTCACTGACAAAAAGTTTCTCCTTATTTCCAGATTAAATCTGTCCTTGTTCAGTTTCCATCCATTATTCCTTGTCTGGCCTACAGGAGCTTTAGAAAATAGTTTGACCCCTTCCTCCCTGTGGCAGCCCCTCAAATATTGGGAGACCACTATCACATCTACCCTTCTCTTTACAAGACTAGCCAAACCCAGTTCCTGCAACCGTTTGTTGTATGTTTTAGCCTCCAGTCCCCTAATCATCCTGGTTGCTCTTCTCTGTACTTTTTCTGGAGTCTCAACATCTTTTTTATTATGTGGTAAACAAAATTGGATGCAGTACTCTAGCTGTGGTTTTATTAAGGGTTTATAGAGTGGTATTAGTACTTCCCTTGATTTTTATTCTGCCCTTCTGTTAATAGTTACCAACTTGTGGGCCGCGAGAAAATTTTGGTGGGCGGCAGAGAAATGTTACCCCCAGAGAACCCCCAAAGCAATTAATCTAGGGTGCACAGAAACACAAGGCTGCACCGCCCACATGGCCCGTGGGAATCCTCTCTACCCACTCACTTCTTATCTGGCAAACTTGCCTCTTAAGTTGCCATTTACCTTTTTTTTCTGACCATCAGCTGTCCTGCTGTGCTGGGAGATTTAGATTAGCTAGAAAGCAGAAAATGGTTGGATTTTTTGTTTTCTAGCTAATCTTTAAATCTTCGGCTCTGCTTTTATGTACAGTCGAACCTCCTTTAGGACTGAAGTTTCTATTATTCAGTGCAGACTCACAGCAAGCAAATTTTATGTGAGAGACTGGGCTTGCCGATGGCAAATAGATAGATTTCTGAATGAATCTGTGATTCTGTGAGCAACTCAATCTGCCTGCCTGCTTTACCTGATTTGGGGTAAAAGTTGCTCTTTTTTTTATCAAAAATTCAATATTTATATAAATATTGATAATATTTACATACAAGCCATGTCCAGCCAGTTACATGACCACCAACCCACACCCACAAATTAGACCATGCCCACAGAACCGGTTAGTGTTTCCTGGCATTTAAAATTATGAGCTTGGTGGTCCCTGAGGTGCAAAAGTTTGACGACCCCTAGTAGAGAGGACACATAAAAACACACCGCGTTTTTTTCAGCCTCCACACATAAGTTCAAATAGAAATTGAAAAATACAGATAAGAAATGGCACAGAAAGCATTTAAGTGAATAGACATTGACTCTTTGCTTCCTTGGAGTGCGAGAAGGCCAAATCCTTTGTCTCCCTCCAAGCAGACAATATCTGATTAGTTATTTTTTAAATAAAAAATATTTTTTATCTCTCTTCTTGAACTCTCTGTTTGGGAACGAGAAAACTTACACAGAGAGACCACATTCCTATGGTTTTCAAGCATGACTTCCAAATGCAGAAGTTGCTTTTTCCTGTATTACAGTAGAAACTCTTCTGCATTTATAAAGGGGCGGGATGTTGTCACAGAAAGCCTACCCATTAGCATTGAGGAGTTAATGCACGATATTTAGGAGTCTATGACAACAATGACAGCACAATCCTCTCATATGATCTCCAGAGGACACATAAAAGCATACCTCATTCTTTTCAGCCTCCAAATAAAAATTGAAAAATACAGATAAGAAATGGTAAGCACATCAACTCTTTCCTTCCTTGGAGTATGAGAAAGCCAGATCCTATCCTTCTCCCTCCCAGGAGACTATATGTGATTAGTGAGTTTCTTTAAAATGAAAAACTGTCAGGGTAACCTGTCTTCTTAAACTCTCTGATTGGGGACTAAAAAACTCTTACCCAGAGAGAACACGTTCCTATGGTTTTCAAGCATGACATCCGAATGCAGCACTTTCTGGTCAGAATCCAACTGAGACCATTCATCCTCAGAGAAATACACAGCCACCTCCTCGAAGGACACAAGACTTGCCTGAACACAGAAAAAAGAACAGAACAGGATGATTCAGAAGAACTGTTCATCTTCAACAATGATTTAGATAAGAAGATAGAAGAGGAACTTATCAAATTTGCAGACAAGACCTAATTGATAGGAATACCAACAATCCAGAAAATAGGCTTGAGATAAAGAAGGATCAACACAATGGGCGCCATCGAACAAAATGAAATTCAGAAGTGAGAAATGTAAGGTTCTACATTTAGGAGAGAAAAACCAAATGCTCATGAATAGAACAAGTGGAACCTAGTTTAACAATAGTAAGCGCAACAAGAATTGTGAAGTCCTAGTGGACACTCACTTAAACATGAGCCAGCATTGTGTTACAGTGGCTACACAACACAATCATAGGATGCATTAAAAAGGGATAGAATTAAGATCACATGAAGTGTTAGTACCACTGTATAAATGCCTTTGTAAGACCACATTAGCAATATTGCATCTAGTTTTGGTTGCCACTATGTTAAAAAGATCTTGAGACTGTAGAAAGAGTGCAGAGGAGAGCAACACAAATTATTAGTGGATTGGAGGCTAAAATATAAAAAAAAGAGTTGCTGGAATTGGGTACATCTAGTTTAATGAACAGAACGACTTGGGGAGGGGGTGACATGATAGCAGTGTTCTATGAAGCAAGGGATGGAAACTATTCAAGGAGAGAAGCAACCTAAAACTAAAGAGAAATATCCTGAAAGTGAAAGCAATTAATTAGTGGAATGATTTGCCTCCAGAAATTGTGGGTGGCTTAAAACTTTTGCGCGGAAAATGTATCCAGTTCGTCCGTTCTGCATCTGCTACGCATCCGTTAAGCATCCGTTACGCATCCATTACGCATCCGCTATATCCGCTTGGCGTCCGCTGCGCATCCGCGCAACTTGCATCCGCCCGGACGCAGGGAGGCAGCGGAACGGACGTGGAACGGATGCAGAATGGATGCAGAACGGAAACAAAGTGTTTAAAATGGAAAAAACGTTTGCAGAGGGGACCTATCTCGGATATTAAGGATGTCTACAGAATGCCTAGAGGATGCCTAGCGGAAAACCTATACTGCCTATAAAAAGGGGGAGCAACTCGTCTGCATCTCACTTTCAGACCAGCAGCCCAGCGGTGCAGACCTCTGCAGCCTTCATCTGCTTCTTCCTCTTCCACAGCATCCAGTCATGTCCACCGTGGATTGCGACAAAATCCTTTCGGCAGCCAACATCCTTCTGCAACACTGCAAAACCATCTACAGTCTCTGTGAACAGTACTACAGGAAGAAAAGGAGGCACCCAAAAAAAGTCTGGCTCCAAAGATGGTTTGCCGGAAGAGCGCAGTATGTACTTTATGACAAGCTGATGGTGGAGCTCAGGAGCGAAGACCCTCGGGCATTCCAGAACTTCATGAGAATGCCGCCAGCCATGTTTGAGAAAGTTGTGGAGCGGCTGACACCCAGGTTGACCAAGACAAACACCAACTTCCCGCCCAGCCTGGAACCTGGGCTCAAGGTGGCACTCACTCTGCGCCACCTGGCCTCAGGGACCACCTACAGGAGCATGCAGTATGGCTGGAGGGTGCCACCCAGCACCATCAGCATTGTGGTCAGAGAAGTGGTGCAGGCTATCATCGAAGAATACAAGGAGGAGCTCCTCCAGTGCCCCTCCACTGAAGAAGGATGGAAGAAAGTTGCAGAGCACTGGTATCAGAAGTGGAACTTCCCCCACACCGTTGGAGCCATCGATGGCAAGCATGTGGCCTGCAAAGCTCCAGCCAAGTCGGGGTCCACTTATCACAACTACAAGGGTTTCTTCAGCATCATCCTCTTCGCCATGGTCGATGCTGACTACAAGTTCATGTACATCAATGTTTCAGGGAACGGCTCATCTTCAGATGCCCAGGTATACAACAACAGTCACCTCAAGGAGGGGCTGGAAAGCAACCTCATGGTGGGCTTCCCAGATCCAGACCCCCTGCCCAATGACACGCAAGATGTGCTCTACTTCATCGTGGGGGATGACGCCTTCTCCCTCACAACCTACCTCATGAAGCCCTACACCTCCAGATGCCTCACCCGTGAAGAGAGGATCTTCAACTACAGGCTGTCCAGGGCAAGGCGGGTGGTGAAGAACGCCTTTGGCATCCTGGCCAACAGGTTCCAGGTACTTCTCACCAACATGCAGCATTGCCCAGAGACCATGAGGAGGATCGTGGAAGCTTGCTGCATCCTGCACAATCTCATGCGCACCCGCTACCCAGTCTTGCAGAACAGGCTCGTGGACCTCCAGCAAGGCAATGGGGACATGGAGCCTGGGGAATGGAGGCAAGGGCGAAACCTGATCGACACTGAGGATGTGCAAGGCCCCAACAGAGCCTCACGTGAGGTGAAGAAGCAGCGCAACCTCCTGAAACATTGGTGCAACTCCCCAGCTGGAGCGGTGGAGTGGCAAGACAGGATGATAGATGCTTAATGGATGCTTCCTTCAGCCTGTCTCATCACACGAATGAGATTGGGCCATGTATGTTTGGTTGGCCTACAATGAACAGGGCGTTTAATAAAGAGTTGTGTTTATGTTGACATGTGTGGATCAATGCTTACATTGTAATTGATAATGAAGGGCCATAGGGGTGGCACCTGGGAGGGTGGACCATACAGTCCCACTATGCTTGCACTGGAGGTTTATCTATCCCACAGCTATTACCCAT
>BLBF01016805.1:0-34619 GCA_015471245.1 Laticauda colubrina
CCTCCTCCTCCTCCTCCTCCTCCTCCTCCTCCTCCTCCTCCTCCTCCCTTCTCGCACTGATTATGTTACTTGATATGATAATGAAACATCTTCAAGAAAAAAACCTAAGCTAAAAGAGCACAAGGACCCTTCATTTCAACCCAGAGCTACAAATATTCCCCTTTCTTTCTTGCATTGGGCTGGCTTACCTGCCTCTTTGTAGACCATCATGGAAGCCAGAAGAGGGAGAGATTTTCTTGAGGAGGTGGATGCGGAAGGGATCGCCCTTCTAAGGGCACTCCCCAGAACCATTCACAGATTTGAATTTTTTTCACCCCTCTCTGAGTGAAAGTTAGTCGAAAGCTATTGGAGTGACCCGAAGAGAGAAAAAACAGAAGTGAGACTGTAGGAGAAAATATTGGCATAGAACCAGTCTTAAACTACACCCAAAACCAGCAAATAAAGTGGTTTACAACAATTCATTTAGTGACTGAAGTTACGATGCTACCGGAAAAACAGATTTAGGATCATGATTCACACTTACAACCGTTTGCAGCTTCCTCAGGGTCATTGCATCAAAGCTCAGGCACTTGAGAACTGACTCATAGTTACAATGGTCGCAATGTCTCCCGGGGTCACATGAGGGGAGCCAGATTCACTTAACAACCGTGTGACTAATTTCACAACTGCAGTGATTCACTTAACAATGGTGGCGGGAAAGGTCCTGAGATGAGGCAAAATTCACTTAACAACAACTATCTCACTTAACAACATAAATTTTGGGCTCAATTGTGGTCACAAGTCAAGGATTACCTGTATTTATCCAATATAGCTTTAGCATTTTAAGCTTATTTTTTATATTTGTTGGATCAGCAAGGGGTTGCCTCTTTTTTCCCCCAAAAGACCTATGGCAGCCTTTATAAACAATTTACACTGCTCAAAAAATAAAGGGAACACTTAAACAACACAATGTAACTCCAAGTCAATCACACTTCTGTGAAATCAAACTGTCCACTTAGGTAGCAACACTGATTGACCATCAATTTCACATGCTGCACATTGTGCAAATGGAATAGATAACAGGTGGAAAGCAGAGGCTGTTAGCAAGACATCCCCAATAAAGGAATGGTTCTGCAGGTGGTGACCACAGACCCCTTCTCAGTTCCTAGGCTTTCTGGCTGATGGTTTGGTCACTTTTGAATGCTGGCAATGCTTTGACTCTAGTGGTAGCATGAGACGGAGTCTACAACCCACACAAGTGGCTCAGGTAGTGCAGCTCATCCAGGATGGCACATCAATGCGAGCTGTGGCAAGAAGGTTTGTTGTGTCTGTCAGCGCAGTGTCCAGAGCATGGAGGCGCTACCAGGAGACAGGCCAGTACATCAGGAGATGTGGAGGAGGCCATAGGAGGGCAACAGCCCAGCATCAGGACTGCTACCTCCACCTTTGTGCAAGGAGGGACAGGAGGAGCCCTGCCAGAGCCCTGCAAAATGACCTCCAGTGGGCCACAGATGTGCATGTGGCTGCTCAAACGGTCAGAAACAGACTGCATGAGGGTGATAGGAGGGCCCGACGTCCACAGGTGGGGGTTGTGCTTGCAGCCCAACACCATGCAGGACGTTTGGCATTTGCCAGAGAATACCAAGATTGGCACATTTGCCACTGGCGCCCTGTGCTCTTCGCAGATGAAAGCAGGTTCATGCTGAGCACACGTGACAGACGTGTCAGGTCTGGAGACATTCTGCTGCCTGCAACATCCTCCAGCATGACCGGTTTGGCAGTGAGTCAGTAATGGTGTGGGGTGACATTTCTTTAGGGGGCCGCACAGCCCTCCATGTGCATGGCAGAGGTAGCCTGACTGCCATGAGGTACCGAGATGAGATCCTCAGACCCCTTGTGAGACCATATGCTGGTGTGGTTGGCCTTGGGTTCCTCCTAATGCACGACAATGCTAGACCTTATGTGGCTGGAGTGGGTCAGCAGTTCCTGCAAGACAAGCATTGATGCTACAGACTGGCCCGCTCATTCCCAGACCTGAATCCAATTGAGCACATCTGGGACATCATGTCTCGCTCCATCCACCAAGGCCACGTTGCACCACAGACTGTCCAGGAGTTGGGGGATGCTTTAGTCCAGGTGTGGGAGGAGACCCCTCAGGAGACCATCTGCCTCCTCATCAGGAGCCTGTCCAGGTATTGTAGGGAGGTCGTACAGGCACGTGGAGGCCACACACACTACTGAGCCTCATTTTGACTTGTTTTAAGGACATTACATCAAAGTTGGATCAGCCTGTAGTGTTTTTTCCCACTGTATGTTTGAGTGTAATTCCAAATCCAGACCTCCATGGGTTGCTAAATTTGATTTCCATTGATATTTTTTAATGTGATTTTGTTGTCAGCACATTCAACTATGTTATGAACAAAATATTTAATAAAAATATTCATTCAGATCTAGGATGTCTTATTTTTGTGTTCCCTTTATTTTTTTGAGCAGTGTATATATTTATTTTAAAAAAATCCAAATAACTATGCCTTTAGGTTTTGTAACACCTGCTGGTTTTGTAGGCCCAGTTATGGATTAAAACACTTTTGCTGTAACTGAACTTTACTCTTCATGCTAAAAAAAGATATATTAGAATTATCCGGAAGTAGAGTATGCCCATAGGTGCCAACTTTGTTCATAAAATGGATGGAAACAAGATAATTCAAAAGGCTTATAAAAAAAAAAAAGGCTATAAAATATCTAAAGTGAGACAAAGAATTTTTAAGATTAACATTCAGTTGAAACCAGAATTTTTGGGAGGGTTGGGTCAAGTCAACTTTCTTAGTTCAGTTAGGTACAGTCAACTAGAAAAGACACATGGAGGAGAGTTTTCATATGTGGTAATTTATTTTTTTATTTTTGTCAAGCATGCATGAGGTAACAGATATAATTAGAACTGATTATGAATACATAAATGGGTACAAATAAAAGGAGGACAATAGAACAGGGACGGGAGGCACGATGGTGCACTTATGCACGCCCCTTACACACCTCTTAGGAACGGGGTGAGGTCAATAGTGGATAGTTTGAGGTTAAAGGAGTGGGGGCTTCAGGATGTAACTACAGAGTTAGGTAGTGCAATCCAGGCATTGACTGAATGTTGCTGAAGTCGTACTTTCTGCAATCAAGTTTGGTGCAGTTTACATTGAGTTTGTGCTGGTATATTGTTGTGATTGAACCTGGAGTAGTCATTAAGAGATAGGACACTGTAGCAGATAATTTTATGTACTATGTTTAGGTCAGACCGAAGGCAGTGTAGTTCTAAGTTGTTTAAGCCCAAAATTTGAAGTCCGGTGGTATAAGGCCGCAATGGTGAACCTATGGCACGCATGCCAGGAGTGGCATGTACAGCCATCTCTCCAGGCACACCAGCCATCTCCCATTGCTTTTCCAGGTTCCAGCACGTGCATGCACACCAGCCAGCTGGTCTTGGTGCATGTGGGAGCACTGGAAACTGGAAGAGAAACTCCCTGGCATTCATATGCGCACCAGGCAGCTGTTCTTTACAAGTGCATGCACATTAAAAACCAGAAGACCAGGTGGCTGGTATGCATGCATGTGCTGGGAAGCTGAGTTTCCAGTTTCTGGTGCTCCTGCATGGCATGCTGGGGAGCTGCTCTTCCGGTTTCCAGTGTGCACGCTCCCGTTTTGGCACTTGGTGCTGAAAAGGTTCGACAATACTGGTATAAGGTATTCTGTCATGAGTAGATGAGTGGAGGACTCTTCCCCAGTGGTTTTCTCCACTGAATTCCTGAGCCAACTTTCCTGTGGAGAAAGTTGAAGTCCACAAGTCTTAAAGTTGCTAAGGTTGGAGCCCCCTTGTTAGGAATATAAGTCACCTAACAGGTATTTGGGTTAGAAATATATAAGCCAGGATAGACATTTTAATACTGTCTCTTTAAGGGAATGCAAGAGCATGCAATTGGGTGTGGTTTCTCAAACGGCCATAAGATGGAACCAGAAACCTGGATTGTTTAGTCTTAGTCTGAGTCTCAGAAGAGAGGGTATCTTTGTTTCCTTCTGTTGGAAAGTATTGCCGTTGCTCCATTTCTTCTAATTGACTGATATTACTGGAATTTAATATAAGCCTGATACTGAACTGTTTTTGACACTGGAATTTGATACTGAATTATCCCTGGATTGAAAACTGACTGATTAACTGTGAATGATTTTGGACTGCCTATTTTGAACTTTGCTTAAACCTTTCTGGAAGTAAAAACCTACATTTACTGTACAGTGTATCTGTGTGCTCTGTGTGTATTATTCCAACACTACTCTCTGTACGTCTCCCTGTATGCACTCATTCTCCTAACAGGGGAATTACCTCAACACCCTGCTCTAGTTAGTTGTGCAATATTACTGGAGAAAAAGCTATGTAGGATTAGTTTAACAATTCTTAATGCCTTTTTGGCAATGTAGTTACAGTGAGCTCTGGCACTTAAATCATCAGAGTTAGGTAATTCAAGGTCCTCGACAGAGTGAGGGTCGTCTACTGGTTGTGTACATTCAACTTGTATTTTATGTTCTGATTTTTCTTGCCAGTATGTAAGACAGAGCATTTCTTGATTGAGATTTGAAGTTGCCACTTGTTTGACCATTCTGATACACAGTTGAGGTCTTTTTTGAAGAGTTGCAGCATTGTTGGTGGTGTTGAATAGCTTTACATCATCAGTGAAGAGAATGCAGTTGCTCTTAATGTGATTGCAAGGGTCATTTATGTACAGTATGAAGAGAGTTGGTCCTAGAACACTGCCTTGGGGGACTCAGCTGATAACAGATACAGGATTTGATAGGGCGCTCCCTATTTTGACCACTTGTTGCCTGTTTGATAGGAACGCAGCTATCCAATTATACAGGGGTCCAGAAAAACTATAAGATTTTTTAAATTTTTATTTATTTTCAAAATACATATGAAAAATTACATTATGGGGGCTTCCGGTGACGTTGCATCATGGCAGTGCAGGAGAACTCTGTCCTGCTCCTCTGCATCGGGGTTTTTTTTTGCCTTTGGATAGCCGTTCATGGTGCGGTTGGATCCTGGAGGGATCACTGAAGTGAGAAGAGACTCTTGGAGGCCAATCGGGACTTGTGATCCCGAGGCAGTGAGGAAGAGAGCCTGAAGTCCGTGGTGAAAGAAGTCAGCCCAGCGCAGGCAGACCTGAAGATGCGACAAACCAGCAAAGAAAGGATTGAAAAAAGACCTGACAGCATGAATAGAAGAGATGATTCCACCAGACTGTCAATCATTTGGAAGCCTGCACTCTCAAATAGAAAGATCTCCATGCCACAAGCCAGGCAAACACCTGGGCACAAACAGATTCCCTCTGATGCCTCCAGCTGAAACACCCCCCCACCAGGCACCCAGATGAAACCTGGCTTCCTAATAGATGATCGCCATCCTTTCACACGAAGCCAAGCTGCACTGAAAGCCTCCAACACAAGAACAGACTGTTGCCAGCCAATCAAAGCCACAAAACAGACAGAAGAAACCAGAAACACCAATCAATCAAACTCCAAGTCCAATGAACACAGATCCAGGCTCCCAACCAATCAGAATGGACCAGCCTCAAATTTGAAACCAGGAACTAACTCTATACAGAAGCCTGAGGATGGCAGATGAGATTCTGCTGAAACGTTGCTACAACTTTAACAGCACTACAATGACGTGGGATAATACCCGAAGGAAGCTGAACAGCACACATGTAAGTACCCGCGAAAGCCTAAAAAAACATTTTATATATATATATACATATATACTTGTTTTCTATATTTAAACATATATATATATAAACACATATAAATATATATATATATAAACACTATATATAAACACATATATTTGTGTTACATACTAGATCGGGAGATTGATGTTAAGGTAGAAGGAAGATGTTTAGCTTGAATTATTAACCAGAGAGGACAATTATATTTACAGATAAGGATTGATAAAATGACAAATTTGACAGAAAAAAGTAATATGGGAAATGACAACAGAAATGAGATGAGAATTTTATATAACACTGTAAAATAAGATATGAGAATGTCTTAATATAGCATGAATTGGAATTGGATAAGATAAGCTTAATATTTAACAATAATAAGGATGATGCAATATGAAACTAAACAAATATAATGAACAGGTAACTATGGTGATGTTTGTATTGAGATGTGAAACCTGGAACCACGCTACTTGCCAAATGAGAATGTTTTATTTTAAAAAATAAAAATAAAAGAAGGGAGAAAATTGAATAATGGAAATACTAGGTATATTAACTGAAATAGTGGTAGGCACTTGGAGAGAGTTTTGAATGGTTGAAAATAAGAATTAAAGGATTATGAATTAATGTGAAATATATGCATTGAGAGATATGATTGATATGATTAATTTTGCCTGTACTAAAATGTATGATATATTGATGCCACACTATTAATGTATTATTGTGTATATGCAGATTGAAATAAAAAAAATTGGGGGAAAAAGTATTTTGTTTATTACCATATTTTTGGAAGGTACATCACCTATTTTCTAGCTTTGGGCAAAAGCAACTATTGCGCTATTAATATGTGTTGAACGACAAATTGGATATGTTTCTTCATGTTTCCTCTGATCATCCCCAATAAGAAAGTTTCTGGCTTAAATTCAATATCATACCCTGTAATTTCTCTTATCCATTTCTTCTATTTTTCCCAGTATTTTTTAACTTTGGGTCATTGCCACCACATTTGATAGTATGTTCCATCTGTGAACTTACATTTCCAACAATGCAGTTTCATATTTGGGTATATTTTGAGCAATCTAACCGATATCAAATGCCATCTATAAAACATCTTGATTAGATTTTCTTTATATGCTGTTGATAACATTAATTTGCAGTTCTTGGTCGAAATTTTCTCCCAATCTTCTAACTGTATGCTATGACCTACATTTTGTGCCCAAGCAATCATTGGTCCCTTAACTACTTCTTCCTCAATTTCTACTTGGAGTAAATAATTATATGTTCTAGTAATAAATTTTTCTTCTTTACCAGTTAAAATTTGGTCTAATTATTGGGGTTCCCTTTCTATTCCAAATTCCTCCATATCCTTTTTTATGCCTAGTTTTTATCTGCATATATGGCCACCAATCTACAATTATACCTTGTTCTTTTCATTTTTTCATTGTTTTTAAATTCCTCTGATTGTCTAACAGTTCCTTATATCTAATCCTCTTTTTGTTCTCTGTTGTATTTAGATAAATCACTGCTTCTGTTGGTGACACCCAGTTTGGTAATTTAATGTAGTTCTTTTTCCTTAACTTTTCCCATATTGTTATCAGTGATTCTCTAATTTGATGACAGTATGAAATACCATAAGATTTTAATTGCAGCAAGATTGTTGTATACACCAACTGGAAAAATTCAGATATACCTACAATATTGGAGTGGATAGTGAAAATGACAGAATTTGCAGAAATGGCAAAATTGACATATTTGATTCGAGAAAGGACCACAAACACATTTATCAGTGACTGGAAACCTCTGTGGACTTTTTGCTGAAAAAGCTGAAAAATTGTGCTTTATGGATTTGATTAGTACAAAGGGTAGAAGATGGGAAGAAGAGAGTAATCTTAACGAGGCAGAATACATACAATATATTTATTTATAACTGCTGTAAAGAAGATGAGAAGTGTTTTTTCCTCCTTTTTTCTTACTCCTGTTTCTCTCTTTCTTTCTTTTTTGTATTCCCCATTATTATTTATTCTTTTTCCCACTTAAATTTCTATCATTTTTAGTATAATATAAAATTCCTTAATAAAATTAATAATAAAAAGAATGAAGCAACACAAGATACTGGAAACCAGCATCTGCAGTTTACAGAGTAAAGTTATGAGGAAGTACCCTCCCTTATCTGTCAATCACATCCATCATTTCTGAACACTTCTGCTTTGAATAGCCAAACAAACCTTCTTAAAACAAAGTAAATAAAATCTCCACTCCATTACACTTTCATGTCACCATATCTTGGTTTAAAGTAAACCATAACTGGAAAAGGAAAGGGCACCATGTAAAATTGCAAAATGTAAGGTGAAAAGACTTTGCTGGATGCCCAAGATGCTTCAAAAGCTGCAGTCCAGGCCACGGTTGTTGCAAAGGTGCTTTTCTACGAACAGCAACTGGATTCCCTTGAATCTGATTCTTCTTCATAATTTTACAGATTCGCCCACCAGTCTTGAGTGGGGAAGAGCAATACATCAGAGGTGGGTATGCAGCAGGTTCTGTCCAGTTCTGGAGAACCAGTAGCGGAAATTTTATTTTATTTATTTATTTGTATTTGTCAATTGCTCAGAAGATAATAGGTATAAGTAAAAACATAGTTATGAATGCATGGATACATATAAGAAAAATAAAAAAATATATAAAAGAAACAATAGGACAGGGACAATAAGCACATTGGTGCGCTTATGCAAGCCCCCTACAGACCTCTTAGGAAGGAGGGGAGGTCAATAGTAGACAGTCTAAGGTTAAAGTTTTTGGGGTTTGGGGAAGAAACCACAGAGTCAGGTAGAGGATTCCAGACATTGACCCCTCTGTTGCTGAAGTCGTATTTCCTGCAATCGAGTTTGGTGTGGTTTACCTTGAGTTTGTATCTATTGTGTATTCTTGTGTTGCTATGGTTGAAGCTGAAGTATTCATTGACAAGGAGGACATTGCAATGTATGATTTTATATGCTATACTTAGATCAGACCGAAGGCGCCATAGTTCTAGATTTTCTAGGTCTAGAATTTCAAGTCTGGTGGCATAAAGTCTTCTACAATGAGGAGAGGAGTGGAGGACTCTTCTTGTGAAATATTTCTGGACTTTCTCAACTGTGTTAATATCAGATACCTAATGTGGGTTCCAGACTGATGAGTTGTATTCGAATATTGGTCTAGCAAATGTTTTGTATGCTCCAGATAGCAGTGTGATATTATCAGAGAAAAAGCTACATAGGATTAAATTAACAACTCTTAATGCCTTTTTAGCTGTGTAGTTACAGCGTGCTCTAGCACTTAGGTCATTAGAGATGAGTACTCCAAGATCCTTGACAGAGTTTGGATCCTCACCAAGGTCTTGACTATTCAGCCTGTGTTATATTTTCTAATTTTTTTTGCCAATATGTAGGACAGAGCATTTATTTGTTGAGATTTGAAGTTGCCATTCATTTGACCATTCTGATACATAGTCGGGGTCTTTTTGAAGGGTAGCAGAATTGTCTGCGGTGTTGAATAGCTTTACATCATCAGCGAAGAGAACGCAGTTGCTCTTGATATGATCCCAGAGATCATTGATGTAGAGTAGGAAGAGAGTTGGTCCTAGAACGCTGCCTTGGGGGACACCACGATTGACAGGGGCAGAATTTGATAGGACGCTCCCAATTTTGACCATTTGTTGCCTGTGTGACAGAAATGCTTCTATCCATTAATGCAGATGTCCAGAGATACCGTAAGATTTTAGTTTTAGGAGCAGTTTGTCGTGTCCCACTGAATCCAAGGCTTTTCAGAAGTCTATGTAGATTGTGTCTATTGCTTTGCCCTGATCGAGTTGTGTAGTGCAAATGTTTTTGCAGTGTAAGAGTTGCAGATTGCAGGATAGTTTTTTTCTGAAACCAAATTGTTTATTGGAGAGTCGGTTGTTTGTCTCTTAAGTGGAGGATGATGGATTGGTTAATAATTGATTCCATGACTTTACAGGAGACACAGCATAAAGAGATTGGTCTGCAATTTTCAACTTGGCTGGGGTCTCCCTTTTTGAAGATGGGGATGACCGTGGCTAGTGACCATAGTCTTGGCAAGGAGCTGGTCCTGAAAGATTTTCCAAAGGTTATGCTTAGAGGTTCGGCCATGGCAGTGGGTAGCTTTTTTTAAGAAGTGGGCACATCTTCCATCTGCTCCGATAGATAGAGATGGTTTTAGATTGCGCAGTGCTTTTTCAACATTGTCTTCTGTAAAATCGATATTTATCAGATCGTTGTAGTTGTCTGTGGTTCGACGAGGAAATCCTGGGCTTGATCCATTGCTGTTTCCAAATACTGAGCCAAGGAATGTGTCAAAGAGGTTGGCTTTAATGGTGTCATCTTTTCAGTCTTTGCCATTAGGTCCTTTCAGGGGTGGGATGGACCTTGAGTCTTTTAGTTTGTTGTTTACAAAATTGTAGAAAGCGCGGGTGGAATTGGTGCGTAGAAGGTTTTCTTCTTGTTTAATGTGATAATTGGTGCCTTCAGTCTTTATCTGGTGGCATAAATGTTTGTATCGGCTTTTGAAATTGGCAACATGAACAGATTTGTTTTTCCGCCAGAGTGATCTCTTTTTGGATTGAAGCTTCCTTATTGTTATGGGTAATTTGTTTTTTTCTGGTTTTGGGAGTTGTTAATGGACTCTTTTGACTTCAAGTAAAAATATATTATAATGGTCTTCTATAGTATTGCATCCAGAGAATAGAAACTGCCAATCAAGGGATTAGAGATCGTTGTTTATAAGATCATAGTTGCCTTTTTTGAAGTTATAATTGGGGATTCTGTCGTTGTGATGATTTTTGTGTGGACGTATGTTGAGACAAAAGTCAATCATGTTGTGGTCACTGTTGGAAAAGGGTTCCTTAATTTGTATTCTGTAAATTGAATTCAAACTATTGCAGAAGATGAGGCAGTTGTTAAGTCTAGTTTTGTTGGTTAGTAGTTGTTCTAGTCCCAGATTTGTCGCTGCATTGTAGAAGGTTGCATGTGTGGGTTCAGTTATACATTCGTTTTGGGTCCAGTTAATATAAGGTAGATTGAAGTCACTAAGAAAGATAAAAGTGTGTGGGCAGGATGCTGCCCATGTTAGTAGTGTACTTAGCTTGTTTGCATGTTCGATGTCATAATCAGGGGCTCTGTAGCATTGTAAGAATTGAAATGGGATATTTAAGGACAGTTCACAGATGATGGTCTCAGGAAGAGCAACTCCTGGGTAACTTGGATATTTTTTAGATGTAGGGACTTTTTATAGAAGATAGCAACACCACCTCCTCTATGGATTTCACGACCTGATCGGTAAACATGATAGTCTCTTACTGTGGTCATGGAGTCAGGGAGAGATGCATTGAGCCATGTTTCACAGACAAATACGATGTCGAATTTATCCGTATTTAGTAAGAGGAGAAATTCAGGTATTGTATTTACAAGGCTTCTTGCATTGAGTAGCCTGCATTTCAGGCCAGTTGTGGTTGGAATAGAGGTAGTTAGGGGCGTGCATGCCTAGTTTTGAGTGATGTTAGATTGGATGGGGTGGGGTTGGATGCGGAGTTGTGGGTTGTGTTACTTTCTGTAGTCAATGTACAGGTCCTTTTCTCCATTGTCTAGATGGTTTTTGAGTTCTGCGCGGAGTTCACAGGAGCGGATTCTTGGCAGTATGGATAAGTCTGGTCTTGAGCAAAGTTTTTTTATGGTTGGGATTGGTTTTTGCAATGGCATTTATTGAATGAATATGTGTTTGTTGGACTCATTTTTGCATACAACTCTACAAAATCTTGGGGCTACAGAGCCGTCATTATATTTGCACCCAGGGCCATCTCTGGTTATTTTAATGATATCTTCAGGAGAGATGTTTGTTGTATTAGAGTTGCTTATGACATCACAAACTTTGGTGAAGTTGTCTGATTCGTTGGTGTCTTCGAGACCAAATAAGATGGCATTTGGACATTTCTGATCAGGTTCCATGATGTCTCTGATGAGTAAGGAGATATTATTTGTGTAATTATTTGAAGGGATAGTAATTGTTGTGGCTGTAGTTTGGTGGTTTTTTTTGGTTGTAGTTGTGATTGTAGTTGAGGTAGTGGTTGTAGTTGTTGTGGGATTTGATTTTGAGCTGATAGGTACTCACTTATCTGTGCAGTATTTTTTTTTCAAGAGAAATTAGGCTTGCTTGTATAGTATATAATATATTGTATAGTATATAGTATAGTAAATGTTGAGTAGTTCATAGAACTGGCCAATCCCACTTCTGACTGGAGATTTTACAGGATCCCTCCCCTGCCACACCCACCAAGCCACGCCCACAGAGCTGGTAGTAAAAAAAAATTGAATCTCACCACTGCAATACACTATTGTGAAAGTTGTTTTTGTCTTTTGCAAGATTAGTAATCCAAATTTTAGTAATTTTAGTAATCCTATTAGTCATCCTAATTAGTAATCCTAATTAGAAATCCAAATCTTTTGCAAGATTAGTAATTTTACTAATTAGTAAAATTAGTAATTTTGCAAGATTAGTAAGTAAATTACTAATTTACTAATTAGTAATTAGTAAAATAATTTATGTGTATGATCTGAAACTTTGATAAGCATATCCAAATCTCTAATGGAACTACTGAACCCATGAAGAGCCAGGATGGATCCTTGCAGGGCCCTGCGGTGGGAGAACTCCGTGAAACAATGTCTGAGCCAGTTATGCATCCATTTCACGATCTTGACATCCAGCTCACAATTGACTAGCTTGTTGGTCACAATGTAATAGTGTACTTTGTCAAAGTTTTTAGTGTTTTGGGCTGCTGGGTGCAGATAAAAATTGCTCAACTCTCCGATGTCAGGACTCCAACCAATCCTACTCAAATCCTAAGTCTCTAGCCATGTCTCTCAGAGAAAAAAAAACTGATTTATTAGAAGTGGCCATGTTGGCATTGGCTGGATGCAGCTGATACTAAAATACATTGTTAATTTCCTCCTTGACCCTGGTCTTCCCTCCACCCTCTGGATGTGTATTCTCTAATGGGACACATCCATCCCCAAGAGTCATCATTCAGGCCCTCCAGTAATTTTCTTGTGCTCTGGGTGATTATCTAGGCACTCAAGGAATGCACTGTTTCCCCCCTTTTTTCTGGCAGCTAAAAAGACCAAAGGGGTATCTTTTTAGTTGACATCCGAGTTTGAACACGGACGCACAACAATGGTAAGAAATATTACAGCAATACAAAACAGAAGAAGGGGGAAGGGAGGGAGGGAGGGTTGGAAGAAGGAAGGGATAGGGAGGGAGAGAGTGACAGGGAGAAAAGGGAGGGAGGGAGGGAAGGAAGAAGAAAAGAGTGAGAGGGAGGGATAGGGAGGGGGGGAGGGAGGGAGGGAGGGAGGAAGGAAGAAAAGAAGGAAAGGAGAGGCCCTACTTTTAGTAGAGATAGACTAGGAGAGGCCAGTCAATCTGCCATGTCTACCATCTGTGGCAGGAAGAGCAGGAGGAGATGCCTTTGGGTCCACATCCTGCTGACTACAGCTTTAAGTCAACTTTAAACCCCATTACAGTTGACCCTGTTGGCCAATGGGGGCCCCTGTAGGGCTTTGGTCTGCTCCAATGCCAGGAGGAGGACTCAAGGAAGAGTCTCTGGGGGTTGGGCCCCTTCACTGCCTCTTCATCCCTGGCAAGAGAAGGTCTGAGAAGGGAAGCCAGGGGACACTCAAGGATGAGCTAGCCCCGTCCAACTATAGCTACAAGGGAGGGCAGGACGGGCAATGGGCACCATGGTCCTTGAAGGCTTGCATGGGGTCCCAGTGCCCACTGCTGAAGAACTGGGGCCGCGGAAGGGAGCTCGGGTCATGGTTGGAGATGGGGAGGGGTGAGTTGGTCAGCACCACAGCAGAGCAGGAAATATGGGGTTTTCTCAGGGGTCCATCCAGTCCCCTGGGATGAAGGCAGAATGTTTGATTAACCACCACTAAGTTCATAATCGCCGCCTGGATGGGTTTCTCTGTGAGACTTTGCCCTGCACAAAAACCAACCTATACAATCTGGCTGATGGAGACAAGAGCCAGCCAGGACTGTTTCCTGATGGTTTCCTTGGCAGGAAAGATAAAACTGATTGTTATTATTATGTTTTGTCAATAAAGATGTCAGGAGGAGGAGGAGGAGGAGGACGAAGACAAGGACTGTGGTGTCCTTGATGGTATCTGAGCTCAGTGGCTTTCTTGCAGATGTTTCATGACCCAACTAGGGAACATTGTCAGTGTCAGAAAGGTATGTGAGGACTCGGAGGAAGACACTCCACCATTCTTGCCAGGATGAAGCAGCATGGAGATCATTTCAATTTGGAGGCTGCTTTCTCTGTCATACATTCCTGCCTTATTGTAGCCAATCTGCCAAGGGTCCTCCTGTCTCCCAACCTCTGGGAACAGAGTAAATAGACTCTTATCTATGGGCTGGAGCTCTTGCCAAGGCTGTGGGTAGAGTTTGGGGCCGATATAACCAGCCCTACCTCTAAAAGGTGACCCTTCCCAAAATGGCCAACCTGATGGCTTGACTGTTGGCCAGTAGATTGGACTTCCCTGAAATCTCCACTCAGAGCCCATTGCCCAACTCAGCAGAGTTTTAATAGAAGCGAATAGCAGAATTGAGAGGGACCTTGGAGGTCTTCTACTCCAACCCCCTGTTCAAGCAGGAAACCCTATCCCATTTCACACAAATGGATGTCCAATCTTTTCTTCAAACTCTCCAGTGTTGGAGCAGCCACAACTTCTAGAGTGAAGCCCTTCCACTAGTTAATTGTTCTCACTGTCAGGAAGTTTCTCCAAGGTTGCTTCTCTTCTTGGTTGGTTTCCATCGGATAGTTCTTGTCCTACCTTCAGGGGCTTTTGAAAAGAGGTGGATTTCTCCACCAAATTTTTCCCAGAAAGAGGGCTGGTTAAGAGCACATGCACCAAGACAAATTCTTTGTGTGTCTAATCATACTTGGCCAATAAAGAATTCATTCGTTCATTTTCATTCCAAGGGTAGGATTCAAAATTTTTAACAACCGGTTGTATGGGAGTGGCTTAGGTGGTGGGTGTGGCTTGGTGGTCATGTGACTGGGTGGATGTGGCTTGGTCATGTTATTGGCTGGGCATGGCCAACTCAATATCACTCACATCGAGACACGCATCTCCTTGCCTGGCTTCTCATGACTGTGGGGATGCTGCAACAGTCGTAAATGTGAAAAATGGTCATAAGTCACTTTTTTCAATGCCATTGTAACTTTGAATGGTCACTCCACACAAGCAAAGTACCAGCAAAGGAGGGGAAAAAACTTCCAGAGAAGTTCCTGAGACAGGAAGTTTAGTCCTGCCAAAAATGTAATAAGGGTTAACGGAGAGGCAGTTTCTGTAAGCAACACCAGAATGTTTCCTTCCTGCCTTCCTTACAGGATTAGCCCAGTAATTTCTTCTAACAGCCGGTTCTCCGAACTGCTTAGAACGTTAACAACCAGTTCTAGCAAATAGGTGCAAACTGATAGAATTCCACCCCTGATTCATTCATTCATTCATTCAAGGGGCAGCTTTAACCTTGAGAGAGAAAACGAAACTGGCTAAGGGTTCATTTCAGAGAACTTGGAAAGCCAGGAGTTTCAAGCAACTAGAAACCTCGTGATTCTCCCGTCAGCCCAATAGGATCCTCCTCACACAGGAAGGGCAACTGCTAAAAGCCAGGCTGCCTTTATCAGACTTTATCTTTCAATTGTGTCTGAATACCTGGGCCAGAGGAATAGTGACTTGGCTATGCACTATGAGGAAGTGACTGGGTTTATGTGTGTTCTTCCTCCTCCTCCTCTTTTGGGTGAGAAGTCACCCTGGCCAGCAGCCAGCTGAGCTCTCCCTCCCTTCGTCTTGGGATCCTGAAACTTGCAAGGGTGCAAAGCTGGAAGAGGCCATCACAAGTTCCTTGAAGTATTCTAGTGACAGGACTCGCTCAACCAGGTTACTGAACAAACCATTTTCTGGGCTCATGCAATTTGTTAAACCAGCCTTTCTCAACCTGGAAAACTGGAAGAAGGCTGGGCTTCAAGTCCCAGGGTTGAAGCCCACCAACTCCAAGTCACCAAGGTTGAGAAATACTGATTTAGAGCCTGACTGACAATGGCTGGCTGGGGGGTTCTGGGAGTTGAAGTCCACCTGTCTTCAAGTTACCAAGGTTGAAAAACACTGTGTTAAACTCTAACCCAACCATATTGCTAAGCAAAACAGAATTTTATTTATTTATTTGTTTGTTTATTTATTTATCATATGGCAAATCCATGGAGTTGTGGTTCCAATGTTCATGTCCAACCCACCCAGCCATTCAAGGAGAAGCTGTTTGGTCTGTGTTGAATAAAACCGGACATTGGGCTGGTGGGAGCTCTTGATGGGCATTCGGACACAATGGGAGGAGTATTTTGTTGTGCAGCCCCACATTCACCCGGAGGGGTTGAGACAAGAAAAAACAGAAGAGCCGCTTCAACCAAGGCTCACTGGTTGTTTGGAGAGCAGGCAAGCATCCTTCCCTGCCAACCACACACAACACTTGCTGCTTGACAAGATCTGCACAAAACCTAAAACAAAGGTTCATGTGGCATAATGAAGGTCATGAATTCATAAAGATAGTGACTCTATAAACTTACCATAAAGAAATAAAAGAGGACGGGATGGGTGCGAATCGCTGGAGGGCTCTCTGGTGAACTTAAGTTTTTCATGACCTCCTGCGTCCTTGTGAATGCAGCCGCTCTGCCCCTTAGCATCTCTATGGTAGTCCCAATAGGATGAATTCAGTGATGGGATTCAAAAAATTTTAGTACTGGTTCTATGACCGTAGTATGGCTTGGTGGGTGTGGCTTGGTGGGCGTGGCAGGGGAAGGATATATTGCAAAATCCCCCTTCCCTCTCCACCCCACCTGCTTTCCAGCTCCATTCTCCTGCACAGGGCAACCAAAGGAGACCCAGCCAATCAGCTGGGACTCAATGGGAGGCAGAGAACAGATGGGGTTGGCGGGGCCAGTCAGGGGTGGGATTGGCTGGTTCTCTGAAAGACTCAGAATTTCCGCGACCGGTTCTCCAGAACTGCTCAGAATCGGCTGATTCCCACCTCTGATCTCCTCCAAGCACGATTAATAAAAAGTTAAATGGGAAGAAGAGATGGGTCACATTTTGACCTGCTGAGCTGCAGATGGTTTGCCTGTCTTCCATTTAGTTGGAGTCTGGAGGCTTTGCTTCGTTTATTAGACAATCTGGTGATGAACGCAAGATGTACAGCACAGGGGCTGGAACTGAACATGAATTGTTACTTTATGCTGATACTACTTTGGGTTTCTAAAGTATAGATTGGAAAAGTAGAGAAAAAAGTGTGACAAGGCAAGAAAAACCAAATGCACAGGTATGGAATACGTGGTACCTGGCTCAACTGTGGTAACTGCAAGAGGGATCTCGGAGTCCCAGTGGACAATCCCTTAAATATGAACCAGCCGTGTGCTGCAGCTGCCAAAAAAGCTCATACAATAGCAAGAGAAATAACACATAGACTTATATACCACTTCACAGTGCTTTCCATCCCTCTCTAAGCGGTTTACAGAGTCAGCCTCTTGCCCCCAACAATCTGGCTCCTCATTTTACCCACCTCGGAAGGACAGAAGGCCAAGTCAACCTTGAGCCAGTGAGATTCGAACTGCCAAACTGCTGGCAGCCGGCAGTCAGCAGAATTAGCTGCAGGACTGCATTCTAACCACTGCCCCACCTCTTTAATACAATCTTTGTACTAATGCAATTAATTAATTCAATTGTAGACTGCATTAACAGAGGGATAGAATCAAAATCACATGAAGTATTAGTACTGCTTTATACAATCTTAGTAAGGCCACACCAGAAATACACCATTCAGTTTTGATCTCCACATTATAAAAAAAAGATGTAGAGACTCTAGAAATTGTGCAAAAAGGAGCAAGGAAGATGATTAGGGGACTGGAGGATGAAACAGAGATAGAAGCAACCTAGAACTAAGGAGGAATTTCCTGACAGAGAGAACCATCAATCCGTGGAATATCTTGTCTCCAGAAATGGTCTGTGCTTCATCACTGGAGGTTTGCAAGAAGACATTGGACAGCCATTGCTCTGGAATGGTCCAGAGAAGGGGTCCCCTGCTCCCAGGCCCCAGGCCACTCCCAGGATGCGCCCTGTTTGAAACCTGGCCAAGGGAGAAATGGGCAAGTGTGCACACATGAAGCTCCACTCATGTGAGCAGAGGGCGCTTGGGCGGGGGTTGGACTAGATGGCCTACAAAGTCCTTTCCAACTCTGATTATTGTTTAAACATCTGCTTTTGCTCCTGTGAGAAGCTCCATTTGTGCGAGTGGAGGGCATGCATGCATGCACAAATGGAGCTGTGTGCACACATGTGTGTCTGCCATTCATACGCCCCTCTCCCACTAAGGCGGGCCACCAAACTGGAGAGGTTGGGTACCTTTGGTCTAGTGATTCCTGCTTGAGTAGAGGGTTGGACTAGAAGACCTCCAAGGTCCCTTCTGTTTGAAAGGACTCCAAATAACAAAACTTGGATTGGTAAAAATGCAGAGATTTTATTTGTAAAAACAGAAGCTGTTTGCAAAGAGCGACTAGACTCAACATGAAGTTTGAGCCAAGACCCACACCTTAAGATTTCAAAACATACTTTGTATACAGTTTCATCACCCAAGTTCCCTCCTTCTTTGAGACTCATTCCCTCCCCAGTTCAAACTCATTGGATTTGCTCTCAGGTGTTACAGCTCATCCCAGGATGTCTCCAGGGAGAATTGTCTCCTTCCGGTATGTTCTCATCCTACCCCTCTGTACCTCTTAAGGCCCTGTCCCACTGCACTTACGAATGCAAAGAGGATGTAAAACGTTAAAAAAAGCTTGCCATCTGTTGGAAAATACTATGCATCTGTTGTACTCATTGCACACATGTTTCATACGCTCTATCCGTTGAGCATCCGTCCACTGAGATTTCATCCACGCAAGAAGTTTTGAGCTGCACAAAACTTTGTGAACGGATGAACTTTCCGCCTTGTATGATGTAATTCCACGACATACGAGCAACAAACGTTCTATGTCCGTTTATCATCCGTTAAACATCCGCTGTATCCTCTCTGCATCCTCTGGGCATCCGCGCAACTCACATCCACTGCAGCTAAAAACGGAAAGAGGAAAGAAAGAAAAGGTACATGAAACATCTACACAGCGTTAGTAGCATGGAAATAGGATGCGCAGTGAACAGTTTGCATCCGATATACATCCGCGCGGCATCCCCTTTCTTTCCTTTAGGCGTACGTGATGCATCCGCTTCATCCGCTATGCATCCATGTTGCAATTCTCCCCAGAACCCCTTTGGAGGTGTCATCCGCTTTCATCCGCTAGCCTTCCTGTGAACTTCCGTTTAACATCCCCACTACATACTACCCACGTCCGTTCTTTTCCGTTCTTTTCCGTTCTATTTATGCAAATTTTCACTACTTTTTGGAGCGGATTACAATGGATGGAGTCACCCCCGAAATTTTGCTCATCCGCTGTGTCCTTTATGCATACGTTTTGCGTCCGTCGGCCAGTGGGACCGGGCCTTTACTTTGGCTGCCTACGTGGCATCTTTCCTTAGCGATAAGGAATGTAGCATCCCCTCATCAGGGCCTCTTTCTAAGCTCATCATTTGCTACCATTTTTCCAAAGAGATTATAACAACAACCCCCTCCTCCAAACACAGTAATATTATAAAAGGCATATACATAAGATAAAAATGTAAAAAGTATAAAAGCAAAGCATGTGTATACAGGGAAATATATTCCATTTGATAACAGATTAACAGAATTGGAAGGGACCCTGCAAGGTCATCTAATCCAACCCCCATTTGTGAAATTTTTAAGCATCTTATACCATTTTATTTTTGAATTTACTTCCAGCTCTGCTATCATGTTAATTCAGGCTCATTACCTAATTCTGTGGAGAATGTCCAACAATACAGGTTGACTTACAATTGTTCATTTAACAATGTGGCCTCCTCCCCGTTCTTGCGTTTGCAACTGTGGTGCCATCCCTACAGTTGTGCAATTGCTGTTCAGGGGCTTGGCAACCAACTCACATTTACAACTGGCTGCAACATCCTGCAATCATATGACAGTGATTTGCAAGCTTTTTTGTTTGTTTGGAGGGTTTTGGGGGGACAATTTCTGACAAAAAAAGGGGGGGTCCATTGGAGAAGCTGGCTTTGCTGTACTTGTGCCTGTCCCACATGTAGCTTCTATCTGTGAAATTAAGCAATCTTCACATCAAACCCTCTTTCAGCATTGTTGTGTATGGAAATTGGTAGACTCCAAATAACTAAAACTGATTGACCGAACAGGCCGCTTTCGGATTGGTCAATTAAACACCATTCCAATTGGCCCGCCTGACGGCAGGAATTCTCAAAGAGCTGTCATTGGCCGCAAGCCGCAAGCAAGCCACTATACGAAGGGCTGCCGTGGCTTGGGCAAATGTTCCACTACAAGTCACTAAAGTGTTAAATAAAGAGCTGTTTGATGGAATACTGGTCTCACGCATCTTTTTATCCAAACGGAACACTGGCGATGAGGATGGGATCGTCCTAGAAGAGCGAGACCGAAGTACGCGGCAACCAGAGCCAAGCAACCAACATGGCCGGTAACAATGTGCCACCCACACCGTTCAACCCAGCTGAAGAAGATTGGGAGTCATACATTGACCCCTTTCTGATGTTCTTAGAAAGCAATGAGCTACAAGAAATAACCGACCAGAGGAAGAGGGCTGTATTCCTCATGCATTGTGGCCCTGCTGTTTTCAAAATGGCCAAAGCGCTAGCCAAACTGCGGGACGTAAAACAGATGGCGTGGCCAGAATTAAACCGAATGCTACGAGCCCATTATGCACCTGCAGTCTCCAACCTGATCAAAAGGCACAAATTTTACAAGCAAGACCAATGAGAAGATGAGAGCATCGGAGATTTTGTAGCAGCCCTAAGAAATATCAGAGGAGCCTGTGAATTCCAGAATATGGACGAAGCCATGAGAGACCACGTGGTCCTCGGATTGAAAGACGCTACACTCCAAAACAAGCTGCTAAACAGACTGAATATCACAGTGGCTGAGACCATCACAGAAGCCACTGCCACAGAAGCAGCCAAGAAATCCGCAGCCACCATGCACCAGATGAACTCAACAATTCCAGAACCACCAAACCAACCCAGAGAAAAGAGGGTGGAAGGAAGCCAAAAACTGCCCACAGCGACAACCCACCATGAAGATCTTGACTCCCTGAGTGACACCGATGATGACAACGAAGACATACATAGGCTCCAGTCAGAAAGAAAATGGCGGGAAAAAAGAGGAAGTAGATGAGAATTCCAGTGTGCTGGATGAGGAGGGAATCACTCGCACTCAGAATGCAGATTCCTGGATGCCATTTGCAGATTTTGTGGGAAACGGGGGCACATTGCAAGGGTCTGCCGAAACAAAAAGAGCTATAGTCCAAAAAGATGCAGCAGAACACACCCCCTCCCAGAAATGGAGAGAGACAAGCTGGGAGCAGATGGAGCCAAGAGAACAGAAACTGGCGAATGAACGACAGAGAAGAAAAACATCAAACAATAATCATCGGAAATGTCAGGGCAGCAAACGCAAAAATGGTCCGAATAAATGTGAAAATCAAAGGAAAGCCCTGTGAGATGGAAGTAGACTCCGGATCATACCTGTCAATGGTATCATGGAACACTATCAGAAACCTGATACCAGACATCAAGCAAAAAGAACTGGAACAGCAAAAACTAATACTTAAAGACTACCAGGGAAACCGAATCCTGGTAGTGGGCCTTGGACATTTCCTAATAGAATTCAAAAACCACACTGAAGTACTTCCTCTAACAATCATCGACTGTGACCGCCTGAGTCTGCTGGGGATCGAATGGTTTGCACCCTTGGGAATCGGAGTGACCGGGTTCAACAGTGTCGCTGAAACCAATTGGGAGGAGAGCCTGCTGGAAGAGTTCTGAGATGTATTCGACGGGACCCTAGGCAAGTACAAGGGGACCCCAATAACGTTCAGCCTAGACCCTAAGATAGCTCCCATCAAAGCCAGACGCGTTCCCTTTGCTTTAAAGCCAAAAATAGATGAGCAGCTTAACAAACTCATCATGCAAGGGGTGTTAGAGACAATCGACCATGCCAGGTGGGAAACTCCCATCGTGACTCCTGTCAAACCAGATAGGTCAGTGCGCATCTGTGGGGACTATAAGGCCACCCTCAATCATGCACTCCAGCTAAAGCGTACCCGGTTCCGGTAGTTCAACACCTGTTGCATTCATTACTGGGAGGAAAAATTTTCATGAAACTTGATCTCGTGCAAGCATATTAACAGCTACCAGTTGACCCCGAAACTGCAGAGGCACAGACCATAGTTACGCACAGAGGGGCATTTAAGTGTAACCGACTTCAATTTGGTGTTAGCGTTGCCCCAGGCGTGTTCCAAAGCCTCATGAAGTGCCTCCTAAATGGAATAAAAGGAGTCGTTCCCTATTTTGATGACATATTAGTATCAGCAAAAAATAAACACCAATTGGAAAACAGACTGAGAGAAGTCTTGCAAAAATTCAGGGAAGTGGGGCTTAAAGTCAAAAGAGAAAAATGTAAACTAGCCACCAATCAAGTCGAATTCTTAGGCTACCTTATAGATGAGCAAGGGATACACCCCACTGAAAAGAAAATAAAGGTGATTAAAGATGCACCCAGACCTAAGAACAAAACAGTCTTACAAGCGTTCTTAGGTCTCATTAATTTCTACAATGACTTCCTGCCCCAAAAAGCAACTGTAGCAGAACCATTACATCGACTATTAGATAAAAAAACTGTCTGGAATTGGGGCTACCGAGAACAAGCAGCATTCCAAAACATTAAAGACTTATTAACATCCAACATCGTTTTAATACAATACAGCAACACCCTGCCACTGATGGTCACCTGTGATGCATCGTCTTTTGGAATCGGCGCCATACTGAGCCACAAGCTACCAGATGGCAGAGAAGCACCAATTGCCTTCTATTCCAAAACACTGTCAAAATCTGAAAGGAACTACAGCCCACTTGACCGAGAAGCCCTCGCTATCATAGCTGGCGTCAAGAGATTCCATGAATACCTATATGATAGGACATTTTCTATTATCACAGGCCACAAACCCCTGCTAGGGATCCTGGCAGGGAACAGACCAACCCCGAACATCCTATCACCAAGAATGATGAGGTGGTCAGAATTCCTCGCTGCCTACAATTACACACTCATCCATCGCCCAGGAAAGACCATCACCCATGCGTATGCCTTGAGCTATTCCCCGTTGCCCAACCAGGAAGGTGACCCAACTCCTACCATTCCCACTCTTCAGATCGAGACATGGCCAAATCTGCCACTAACCGTAGCAGACATCGCCAAAGCTACTGCGAAAGACCCGCTGACAGCTCGAATTCTGCATTGGGTAGGTAAGGGCTGGCCGTATGAGGACAGAGGCGAGACTTTTAAACCTTTTCGCACCTGGCAGACTCAACTGTCCATTGAAAAGGGCTGTATCCTGTGGGGAGACAGGGTGGTGATTCCAAAAAAACTGCAGGAGGAAGTGTTGTGCATGTTGCACGAGGGACACCCAGGCACAGTAAAAATGAAAGCCCTGGCCAGGAGTTACGTCTGGTGGCCAGGGCTGGATAAAGACATTGAGAACTGGGTGGCAACATGCCATGACTGCCAAAAATCAAGGCCTACCCCCTCTCTTGCACCAGTCCTGGAATGGGAAATTCCCAGAGGCCCATGGTCGAGACTGCATATTGATTTTGCTGGGCCAACGAAAGGGAACACATATTTTATAATTGTTGACACTTATTCAAACTGGCTAGAGGTTATCCTTATGGTGTCTACTATTACTGAAGTAGTCATAAAACAATTTAACAGACTTTTTGCCACACATGGACTGCCAGATGTAGTAGTCTCTGACAACAGGCCCCAGTTTACTGCTTTAGCTTTCGAACAATACCTAGCTGCGCAGGGCATCCGACATGCCCTGACAGCGCCGGCTCATCTGGCTTCGAATGGATGAGCTGAACGCATGGTTCATTATACTAAAGAAGACCGAGACAAACTGGACACAGGGGACATCCAAGATAGACTTAACAAACTGTTAACTATTCAGCATATCACACCTAGCACAACCACTAACAAAAGCCCAGCTGAACTCCTCATGGGTAGGAAATTGCATTCCTACCTAGATAGACTACATCCCACCTATACCTGTGAAAGACCCCTCAAGTAAATATTGCTCCTTTGTTATTGGCGATTTAGTCTACGCAAAGAATCTTACAGGGGACCCATTATGGCTTCCAGCCACAGTCACTCAAATCACAGGGCCCCGGTCATACCGACTAGCACTAGATGACGGCAGAACATGGAAGCAGCACATCGACCAGCTTTGCTCTAGGACATTGGAACGCAATACTGTTACACCGCCACAACACCAAAAAGCACTCCAAAAACAACCGGGGGGGGGGGGGGACACAAAATAATAAAAAAGAGAGAGACGAACCACCAATAACATGACAAAAGTCACTACACAAACCCGAATTAGAAACCCAGATAAAACAAAAAGAGCGCTTACCCATAGAAGACCTCTGGAGAAGAGACTCGGTAGCAGGAAAGCGAGGCGAGGCCTTCCTGGAAGGAGACAGCCAGGCCAGCTCGACTAACCTGGATGAACCAGGAGGGAGCAGCAGAGCCACCTCAACCAGCCCAAGAAACCCAGGCGGGAGCGGAAAGGCTGACTCACCCTTCCAGGAGATTCCATGGAGAAGACGCAGAGAAAAGGCGATCCTGTCCGAACCGATGGAGGACCACGCTGAGACTGAACTGCGCAGGTCAAGTAGGACCCGCAAAAGCCCCACCTACCTGCGTGACTACATTACGCACGTTGGATGAAACCAAGGGGGGAGGAGTGTTGTGTATGGAAATTGGTAGACTCCAAATAACTAAAACTGATTGGCCGAACAGGCCACTCTCGGATTGGTCAATTAAACACCATTCCAATTGGCCCGCCTGACGGCGGGAATTCTTAAAGAGCTGTCATTGGCCGCAAGCTGTGAACAAGCCTCTATAAGGAGGGCTGTCGCAGCTTGGGCAAATGTTCCGCTACAAGCCACTTTACTGTTAAATAAAGAGCTGTTTTATGGAATACTGGTCTCACGCATCTTTTTATCCAAATGGAACAAGCATAGCCATGAATCTGAGGAACTGTAGCTGACTGCCTTTTAACCAGGTTTATTATCCTGAAAAGCTGATGCCCCTCTTTCTGATTTTCAATCCCCACAAATTAACGTAGTCCTCCTCCTAAAAGGACTTCTGTTCAGGTCACCGTTAATATTTTGAAAGCTTTCAAAGTAACAAAAAGAGCATCATTCATCCAGAGAAGCTGAATAGCAACATACTCGGATAAAAATGCATTTTGCTAGAAGTCCTTTTTTTCTTTTGATGTGTTTTTCAGAACCTCCAACCCTTTGGAGCCCACCAGACAAAAGTACTTTTAGTAGTTACACAACTACAAAGTATACGTATCGCATGTACGAAATTGAAACAGAAAGCTGCATTACAGTTAGAATTTTCTGTATTACAAAATCATGCTGTCTGTTTTTTTAAAGGTTAAACACACATATATTATTGGACATACAGATGGACTCATTAAAATAGTAGTTGAAATTTGGAACAGAAAATTGGAGTTTTCCGTTTTATAAAATCAGTGCTTTTTTAAAAAAAAGTTAAATACATTTCTCTGTCATTAAAGTGGGGTGAACCCATTAAAAATAGTTGTTCTAATTCATACCAACACATTTCTCTATGTTATACAGGCAATAAATATGTTTGTTTTGTTCCTAGTTCTTGGTGCAACCCTGTGTTTGCCTCATCTTGGCTGAGAATTCTTCCTGTGGCATAGATAAGATTGGAAAATGTTGCAAAAGTTTGGAATCTGTCAATCTCTGGAGAACTTTGGATCTGCCAGGGTGAGATTGTTGTTTAAAGGATGGTGTGTTCCTGGAACAGGAATTGTGCAGGTGCCAAAGGTTGCTTTGATGAAGGGTGCCAACTCTCAGCCTTTGAATTGGCTTCTGAATGTCAGGGAAAGATGGACAATATGATTCTGTGGAGTTTTGATTCTTGTGTAACAATTGAGTTCTAGCAACAATCACCCAGTAGAAACCATGCCTGCATTTTACTTTGGCGGTTGGTTCAAAATCAAGATCACAAGAAGTGATACTAGCATTTTATAAAAACTTAGAGAGGCCACACTTGGAATGCTGCACCTAGTTTTGGTCATCACAATATAAAAAAAGATATGTTGAAATTTTGGAAAGAGGGCAGAGAAGAGCAACAAAGAGGATTAAGGGGACTGGAGGCTAAAACATATGAAAACAGTCACAGGAACTAAGGCGGAAAAATGAATTTACAAAATGTATTATGACATATATATCAAAAGACAGGAATTTACAAATGTTAGTTCGAGGTCTCCTTGCTCTTTGATTAAGAAATAGATAGAATATATCTGTAAAAACACATAATTATAATCCAACAATAAATATTGATAATAATTATGGTTTTTAGAGTGTAAACAATAGGTAACCTATCAGATATAGGAAATATCTTTGTTTGTTGGCTCCGTCGATCTCGGGAGATCATGGAAAATTCGCGTCATGGAAATGGACATGAAATGTGCTGAGTCTGTGGTGGAACCGCTCTCGTCCTTTGCATTCTGTGTGACCGTTTTTCTCACCATCGGATATTTCTTCTTTCCTCAGCTGCCTTGATGATGTTTCTGGTGGCTGTTCGCCAACCTTGGTGATTTGAGGCCATGGTCTCGAGCTGAGAGGGGTTGAATCCGCCAGCTTTAAGATCTCGCTTGCAGACGTCCTTGTAGCGGAGAGCTGGGCGTCCAATACGCCTTGTGCCGGTGGCAAGCTCTCCAAAAAGCATGCTTTTAGGTATACGGTCGTCGTCCATGTGGATGACATGGCCCAACCAACACAGGCGTCTTGCTGTCAGCAAGGCATACATACTTGGCAACCCTGCCTTGGCCAGGACGTCATCGTTGGTTATATGATCTTGCCAGGTGATACGAAGGAGTCTGCGGAGGCAACGAAGGTGAAAGGCATTCAGCCTGCGCTCCTGATGAGAGTAGAGTGTCCATGCTTCACTGCCATAGAGGAGGGTACTCAAAACAACTGCCCGATAGACTTGCATCTTTGTGTTGGTAGTCAGCATAACATTGTCCCACACTCTTTTTTTCAGGCGGGCCATTGCTGCTGCTGCCTTGCCAATCCTAGCGTTCAAGTCAGAGTCAAGAGAGAGGTTGTTCGCAAGTGTAGAACCGAGATAGGTGAATTTGTCTACCATCATGAGGGTGTGTTCGCCAATGGAGATGCTTGGAGCACCACTGACATCCTGGCACATAACCTCTGTTTTCTTCAGACTGATGGTTAGTCCAAACTTGTTGCATGCAGCTGCAAAGCGGTCAATAAGTCGCTGCAGGGCCTCCTCTGAGTGCGCAGCAAGGGTGCCATCATCTGCAAAACGTAATTCTCTGATGATGACTTTCGTAACTTTCATTTTGGCTCGCAGACACGTGATGTTGAATAATCCACCGTTGCTCCTGGTGCGTATGAATACGCCGTCATCAGACTCGTCAAATGCATATGAGAGGAATAAGGAGAAGAATATTCCAAAGAGTGTAGGGGCAAGAACGCATCCCTGTTTGACACCGTTTTTGATTGGGAAGGGTTCAGAGAATGACCCACCGAATTGGACAGTCCCATTCATGTCATCATGAAAAGACACGATCATTCTCAGAAGCTTGGGGGGGCATCCAATGCGCTGGAGGAGGGCAAACAGTCCATCTCGACTGACCAAGTCGAAGGCCTTGGTTAGGTCTATGAAGGCGAGATAAAGCGGCTGTCTCTGCTCACGGCATTTCTCCTGGAGTTGTCTTACGGAGAAAACCATGTCGATGGTTGATCTGGTGGCTCTAAAGCCGCACTGTGCCTCTGGGTAGACACGATTAGCGAGAATTTGCAGTCTGTTGAGAAGAACACATGCGTAGGCTTTACCGACAGTGCTTAGCAGCGATATACCACGGTAGTTGTTACAGTCACTTCTTTCTCCTTTGTTTTTGTACAGCGTGATAATCTTGGCGTCACGCATGTCTTTGGGTACAGCTCCTTCCTCCCAGTATTGTAGCAAGAGTTCATGTAGGTGTTCCAGGAGAGAGCTATCTTTTGCCATCTTCACTACTTCAGGTGGGATGTTGTCACTGCCTGCAGCCTTGCTGTTGACTAGGGAATCGATGGCTTTACTAAGCTCTTCCATTGTGGGTGGGGCGTCCAGCTCGTCCATTCTGGGAAGTACTCGGGTTTTCTCAAGTGCTGAGTCGGTGACAGTGGTCTTTCTCGAGTAAAGTTCCTGGTAGTGCTCAGCCCACCTTTCCATCTGTTTGCTGCGGTCAGTGAGGACTAGGCCTTCCGCTGACTTGAGTGGGGCGATCTTGATTGCACTTGGACCGTAAGCCTTTTTCATTCCTTCATACATTCCACGCACATTTCCCAGATGGGCAGAAAGCTGGATATTCTGGCAGAGATCAAGCCAGTAATCATTTGCACAGTGCCTAGCAACCCTTTGTGCATCGCTACGAGCAGCACGGAGTGCTGCGTGTGTCTTAGTAGATGGGTCTCTCTTGTAGGCAAGGAGGGCATCACGCTTCACAGCAATGACGGGTTCGATCACAGCGGCTCCTGCCTCAAACCAGTCTTCTTGTTTCCTTTGTTTTCTGCCAAAAGTATTGAGAGCAGTCTGGAACATAGCCTCACGGATGTGGTTCCACCTCAACGTGGCACTATCTGTTGGACCGTCTTCCAGGGCGTCATTGATGGTTCTGGCAAAGCGTTCACGTAACTCAGGTATAGCGGTTCCGACTGTATTGATGCGAGGCCGGGGCTTCTGCTTCAATCGGTAAACATGTTTGGGGAGAAGGTGTATCTTGCTGGCGACCAGAGAATGGTCTGTGTCACAGTCGGCACTGTGGAAGCTGCGCGTAACAAGCACTTGATTCAGAAGTGATCTTCGAGTGATGATGTGGTCTAGTTGATGCCAATCGCGAGACCTGGGATGTCTCCATGACACCCTATGGTGGGGCTTAGTCGGGAAGAAGGTGTTGGTGACACAGAGGTCGTTATAAGAGCAGAGCTCGAGTAAACGCTGGCCGTTGTCATTCAACTTGCCGACACCGAAGTGGCCCAAAGAAAGGGGCCAGGAGGTGTGGTCCGGTCCCACCCGGGCGTTGAAGTCACCCAGTAGAAACAGGTGCTCCTCTACAGGGATCTGCCGTATCGTCATCTCAAGTTCCCTGTAGAACAGGTCCTTTGCCTCTACTGCAGAATAGAGCGTTGGGGCGTAGACGCTGATGATGTTTGTCGGTCCAGATGAGGTGTTGAGGCGGAGTGACAGGATTCGTGGTGTGCCTGAGGATGGTGCTTCTATAGCTTCTATGAGGGAGTTCCGGACAGCAAATCCGACTCCATAGAGCCTGTGCTCATGTGGTTCCTGCCCATGCCAAAAGAAGGTGTAATCTCTTTCCTTTATACTGCCGACACCAGGGAGTCGTGTCTCCTGCAGTGCGGCTATGTCAACCTTTAATCACTTTAATTCACGATTGAGGATAGCGGTTTTTCTGAAATCATCAATCTTTTGGAGGTTGGAAGATAGGCCAGGACACATCGTTCTCACATTCCATGTAGCCAGTTTCAGCACTGGCGGCTTTGATTTCTTAGTATTCGTAATCGTTGGTGCAAAGTATACAGTCCGTTTTTCGGCTTTTGGCCTACACTCCAGGCACCCACTGAAGTAGGCGGACCGTGGCGGGCCAGCACCTTATTGACTGGGGGCTGCCCAGCTTGAGGCGGGCGGTAGATGGCCAGTGGAATCCTAGAATTCCTCCCACCGACGGGAGACAGCCCAAGGCGTCCAAGCTGACGCCAATATGCTTGGACTTTTAACCGGTATCTGCTGTCTCCCCGTGTTGAGCTGCCGCAGTGCAGCACTGGAGTGACCTCTCCAGGACGCGAGCCTGGGCAGAATATATGGAGGACCTGAGAATGCCCAGTCGCCAGGACCCCCCTCTCTAACTTTGCTGACAGGATCCAACGGAAAGGCATGCCGATACAGTTGGTGCCTGCTTGGCTGCAGGAGTTGCCGGAAGACCTTGCAGTGCAGGGATCAACCGCCTATGGAGCTCCACTCCGGATTTTCTTTCAGGGTTTACTCCCTTACATTTTCCTGTGTGCAGGTGATCCACAAGGCAGCGGAAGTTTGTAATCAGGGTTTTCCTTCCCCTAGACGGGCTACCTTACAAGGTTGACGAGCCCTGTCTGCCTGAAGCATCTGGTTTTCAGGTGCCAGAGACCCGCCTTTCGCCCTTTTTCTATCAGTAGAAGCAGTTTCGCCATGCGCAGGCTAGGAGTTGGACTTGTTGTCAGAGGCTATTTGAGCCGCACGCCATTGGGAGCATTTTATAAGCAATGGGAGCTTATCCCCAGTGCCACTCCCGGCTATGACATATCATAGGAAATATCTGCTACATAATATTAATCATGAAATATTTAATTTATCATATGTATTGAAGGACAATTTAATGAGTTTTATCATGGAAACCGTTGTGACATTTGCCTGTATCACTTTTTGTTTTTCAATTTTGTACATTTCTATATTTTAACTTTTTGTATTTAATAAAGTTTTTTAAATTTAAAAAAAAAAACGATTGCAGGAATTGGGTATGTCTCATTTAATGAAAAGAAGGACTAGGGTGACATGATAGCAATCTTGCAATATTTAAGAGAATAACAGAGCTGGAAGGGACCTTGGAGGTCATCTAGTCCAACCCTCTGCCCAGGCAGGAGACTCTACACTACTTCTGACAGATGGCAGTCCAGCCTCTTCTTGAAATCTTCTAGTGATGAAGCACCCACAACTTCTGGAGGCAACTTCTGTTCCATGGGTGGATTGTTCTCACTGTCAGAAAGTTTCTCCTTATTTCCAAGTTGAATCTCTCCTGGGTCAGTTTCCAACCATTATTCTTTGTCTGGCCTTCGGGTGCCTTGGAAAATAGCTTGACCCCCTTCCATCTCTCTGGGGCAGCCACATAAATATTGGAAGACCACTGTCCTGTCTCCCCGGTCCTTCCCTTCCCTAGAACTTGAGGGGTTGCCCCAAAGAAGATGGATTCAATTCATTCTCCAGGACAAGGAGTAATGAATGGGTAGAAGAAATCTAACCTAGAACCAAGGAGGACATTTGTCAGACTTGCCTCAGTTTGAACCTCTAGCTAAGAATGATCCTCAACTCCATTTGTTGGGAAAGTTTACTAGAAGTCAAGTGAAATTGGAGTAGTGTGGAGCTGGAACTGAGAATCACGCACCAAAATCCTGTAGTCTAATGCTTCCCTCTCTTAGTCGCCTCCCATCACTGCCCACCCACCCCCAGGTCCAATCAAATTCAAACAAGATGTTTTCAGAATTTCAGGTATAGGTTTGGTATGCAGCTTTATTTTGGTTCCCAGCTGGGTGGCCCTTGAAGCTCTCCTGGGAGAGAAACCGTGAACTTTTGGCTCCCTCCCATCGAGTTCTCCTAGAGTTCATGGCAGCTGATCCAGAATGGTTGCGAAAGGCACAAGTGAGGTGACAGTTGACAATATTCCTGCCAGTGAGAACAATTAATCAATGGAACAGCTTCCCTCCTGAAGTCATGGGCACTCCATCACTGGAGGCTTTGATGAAGAGACTGGCTAGCCATTTGTCTGAGTTGATATGAGTTGATATGACTCCATCTTTGGCCAGGGGGTTGGGCTAGAAGACCTCCAAGGACCCTGCCATTCCGAGCAAAGGTAAAGATTCCCCTTGCACATCTGTGCTTGCAGTTTCCAGCTCTAGGGGGCGCTGCTCATCTCCATTGCAAAACCAAGGAAGGGCCAGTGCTGTCCAAAGACGTCTCCGTGGTGATGTGGCCGGCAGAACTAAATGCCTCCAAAGGCGCGCGGAATACTGTTCCTTCCCACCAAAGGGGTCCCTATTTTTCTACTTACACTTTTTATGTGCTGTCAAATTGATAGGTGGGCAGAAGCTGGGACCAGGACCAGGACCTCACTCCGTTACACAGTGCTAGGGATTCGAACCGCTGACCTTTCGATCCACAAGCTCAGTGTCTTAGTCCCTGAGCCACCGCTCCCTTATTCTCCAAGCCCCAGACCAAAAATGGCCATCCTGCTTGGAGGTCTAGGGAGAGACTCAGTCATCCACGTCATGGTTGTCCCAAAGGGGATTTTTCAAGAGGTAAACTAGACTTTCCAGAGAGTCCAGTTGCCTCTTGAAAAAAGCCCCTTTGGGACACCCTATGTGGAGCTTCCCTGCAGGAAAGTCTCCCCTTTGCTTCCGTGCTTCCCAATGAAGGGAATAGTAATCATAAATAAAGAAAGGTAGTAGAATATATTATAGCATTAAGCAGAGAGCTACTCTATAGGCATTTGTTATCTTGCTGTTGTAGAAAAGATTTCCTTAATCTTTCTCTTGTTGTAAAACAATTATAACACATGCCTGCAATCAGTTACATCGCTCTCCTATTAAGACACATGATTGTGCCATCTTAATCAATCTGAATCCATCTGTTTTCCTGGATGGATATGTTTCACCCCAACATCACCCCCTGGGAAGGAAACGTACTTATCTGGGAATGTAACATACCTCCAAACGGAGGAATCCACACCTTTGAAGTATGCTGTTAATAGCCTCCTTAAAGTGGTCAATTGTGATCAATAAGATGGACAATAGGAGAAGAGGTCATGAAAGGTAAACGTTGCCAGAATGGAATCTGTCTGTTGCAGGAAGATGTAAATCTTAGTTGGATTACATGAGTAGAGATTTACAAGGTAATTAGAGAACTAAGAACAAAGACTTTTCCATGCATAAGGACAGGACATCATTCTGTATTTCATAGAATTTTCCTCCCATATCTCTTGTGATGTGCTAGGAAATTCTTCCCAGATCTTTAACTTTGATCAAAGAATAAAAGTCTGCTTTATTTAATTTGCAAGCCTCCATTTAAGTCTTTGTTTTGGTTCATTTTTGGCTTAAGCAAATGCTTAAGCTGCTTGCACCAGCACAACAAGCCCCCAACAACCCCCTTCCCTGCTGAGAGGGTCTTTTCCACCTCTCCTTCTTTCTTGGGAGGCTGAGGAACTGCCTGATGTTTCAATGTCCATGTCCTGGAAAGGCAATAAGGAAATGGCAGAGCCAGCCTGGGGGTGGAGGGTGACCTTAGTTCCCTCCCAGATGGGAGCCCCATGGAGGTGCAAAGGGCGCCAGCTGGGGAGGGTTTTGCTGGGGACTTCCCTCTTCCATCTTTCTGTCCCACCTGTAATTAAATGACAACCGTGTGACAGTCAGTGAACCAGAATTATAATCCTGTGGAGGCCCCAATACTATTTCTTCAGGGGAAAAAAGAAATGGAAACAATTCTTTTTTCAGGCCCTGCCCCTGCCGAGGATGAGATTTCTCCCATAGGGTAAAATCAGAATTAAAATGGCTGCCAATTTCCCCAGGTCCCCTCATCTGGGTGGGTGGTGGGAAGCCCCCCTTCTGCTGCAACCCTCATTGTGAGCTAAAAAGAGGAAATATACTAAAGGTTTACTCTGTCCGGTCGTGTCTGACTCCAGTGCTTCCCTCTGTTTCTTGGCCAAGGGAGCCAGCGTTGTCTGAAGGCAACGTCTGTAGTGGTGTGGCCAGCATGGCTACACACCAAAGGCACACGGTACACTGCGTTAGCCACCCACCAAAAGAGTACCTATTAATCTATTCACATTTGCAGGCTTTCAAACTGCTAGGTGGGTTGCAAGGAGCTGGGGTCTCGAACCTGGCAAGCTCAGCATCTTTAACCACTGAGCCATCACACCTCCCCCACAATTACGCTGGGGGAACACAATTTCCCCTTGACGTTGAGTTCAACAAGGCTATGAAACTCTCTTCCTTAAATGGGTGGATGCCCGATCGCTGGAGATTTTTAAGAAGAGACTGGACTGCCTGGTATGGTCTGGGGTCTCCTGGTGAGCAAGGGGTTGGACTAGAAGACCTCCAAGGTCCCGTCCAGCTTGGTTATTCTGTTGTTATTCTGGTTTCTGTTATTCCTATTAAATGCAGGAAATCCTCTGCCCCAGCCCAGGGCATGAATACCCTTCTGGGGGAGGGTCTCAATGATCTGTGGGAGAGGAGGGGGCTTTCCCCAGAGATGGGCCTTGCATTTGCCTGAATGCTTGGCTATTCCAGCGCTGGGAGCCACCACCCTCCAACCACAAGGCTGGCACAGCGCACATCCCAAGATGCAGGTCAGAGGAGGCAGCTTCCCTCCCTCCCTCACTGGCCCAATGCTCCTCTGGGGTCATTGGGCCAGGAGGGGATGACCGATGGCCCCCGGGGCTCAGCCTTACAGCCCAGACCAAGCCTCAGTTCTTAACTTTGACCCCTGGGCCAGGAAAGCACCACCCACACCTGTCCCAGCAGCCCTTGTGGGCTCATGTTGTGCTCCAGCTGCAAGTAGAGCACCTTGGAGTAGAAGAGGAAGAGAAGAGAAGAGAAGAGAAGAGAGGAGAGGAGAGGAGAGGAGAGGAGAGGAGAGGAGAGGAGAGGAGAGGAGAGGAGAGGAGAGGAGAGGAGAGGAGAAGAGAAGAGAAGAGAAGAGAAGAGAAGAGAAGAGAAGAGAAGA
>BLBF01016806.1:0-15499 GCA_015471245.1 Laticauda colubrina
TCCCACAGGTGAAACAGATGAGGCTCAACAGCATTGGGGGGGGGGGGTTGGATTCTTATGACTACACAGAGACTCTGAACTGGTGCCCCCCTTGACTCCTCCAACTGGCTCGGCCAGTCTCTCTCCAACCCAGGCAGAGGCAAGGGGACAGCCACTTCTGCACCGTTGTGGGGGGGGAAAGCCACCTGGATTTTCCCCTCTCAAGAGAGCAGTGGTCCCAGGATCAATTGGATGAATTCCCACCGAGCCCCAAGGCGCCTCCGCTTGTAAACCAGGCTTAACAGCTCCAAATCAGCAAAGCCAAACAGATGCACCGGAAGGAACCCACAATGGTGCCGCATGCATGACAACACCATCACACAAATGAGGCCGGCTCCATCATCCACTTGGGCGGCTTCAACAAAGGAGGGCTCCTTTGGAAAAGGCTTAGCGCAGGAGGTGGGCCAATCGGAAGATGCCCAAAGGGCACAACCATTTCCCAGAGCTGTGCCTGGAAATGGGTTGCTTACCCCCACCCCTCCACCCCGGTGGGATTCGCTTCCACTTCTTCCAGGTCTTCCCCCCCTCCCCGAACAGCTCAGCCATGAATGGTTTTCCCATTTTCCCAGCCGCAGGTCCGATTCCCTTTGTGTGCCATCCCGTGCCCAAAGCTGCACGTGGCCGGCTCCTCTGTCCCAGCGAGAGGCTTTCTCCTCTAATCCGCCTCCATGGCACAGGCAGCAGATGGCATCGCCCCGCGGGCTGCATGGACAGCAGAAGGCAGAGGCAATGAGAGCAGCCGGGCAGAGGCAACGCCAGGCCAGAGGGAAAAGCAACCTGCAAGCCCCGGGTCCCAAAGGGGCTTTTCCCCACAGGTTTTGTCAGGTTCTGAACACGTTTCTCTTCTCATCCAAGAAGCTTCCTCAGGTTCTGTGTGAATGATGCAGAAGGGAAGGATTTATGAAGATAGATATCTATCTTCATAAATAATAAGTTTATAATAAAATTATAATTTTAAAAATTATCATAAATCGCCCACAGAGAAGAGCAGGGGCCCGAAGTTCCCTGTGGATGAGCTCCAGCAAGAGTTCGAAAGCTCGCAGGATTAAACCTCCGGTCCCCGTGATCAACCCAGGTTGGATCCTGCAATATTATCCCGGGACACGTAGATTCTCCTTCACTGGCGAGATAGGAATCCTCCCATTCCCCACCCTTCTGCCAGAACTGAAGAAGCTTCTGGGAAGAAAAGCAAAAGGTTTTTGAAGAAAAAGAACAAAACAAGACAATCCAGCTGCCTTGGGGGGGGGGGGAAGCCTTTTGGAGACAACCCTGACCTGGATGAGGGAGAATCTCAATACCTCTGTTTTCATGAATGGGGCAAATGCTGGGGATGCAGAAACCCACGGATGCTGAGTTCAAGTTCATGTTTGCATCAGCTGAGCCACCCAGGCAGGCAGGGAAATTACGTTGCAGGCCCTGTGAAAGAATTCCCACTGGGGGAACCCAGGAAAAGAGCCTTTTCTGCCATTGCCCACACCCTGTGGAATGTCACACACATACATGCACACACGCACACACCACGCACGCACACACGGCTGAGCGCCTCAGCCTCCAGGCCTTCTGACAAGATGTTAAAAGGTGGCTCCCTTCGCCTTTGAACTCATTCTAATCTTTTGCCTCCTAATTTTTAACTTTTATATGCACTCTTTTATATTTCCACATTTTATTGCACAGACAGTCCTCAGCTTACAACAGTTTGTTTAGTGACCATTCAAAGTTGCAATGGCACTGAAAAACGTGACTTATAACCGGTTTTCACAGTTAATGACCGTTACATCATCCTCAGGGTCACGAAATCTAAATTCAGCCTCTTGGCAACTGACTCATATTTATGACCATTACAGTCTCCCGGGGGGGGGGGGTCATGTGATCTCCTTTTGCGACCTTCTGGCAAGCAATGTCATTGAGGAAGCCAGATTCACTTAACGACAGTATGACTGACTCAGCCACGGCAGTGATTCCCTTAACAACAGTGGCAAGATAGGTTGCAAAATGGGGCAAAACTTCCTCAATAACTGTCTCACTTAGCAACAGAAATTTCGGGCTCAACTGCGGTCATAAGTGGAGGAATACCTGTCTACTGTTTCCATATTTTAGCATTTGATTGTGGACCCTCCAGAGTTCCCCTTGAGGGAGGCAGGTGGGACAGGAATGTGGAAAATAAAGGAATTGCTCTATTATTTTCAGCCTCTAACACTGTTGTGGTTCGCCGGCAGCAGGTGTGGACGGCTGAGGTCTCGGAGAGCGAGGACTCAGGTGAGGGGCCTGCGTGGGATGCAGGGATGTGCCAGGACCCTCAGGGAGTGGAGTGCGGCCTTTGGAGATGGTGGAGGTTGGCAGCAGTGATGAGGAGGTTCCCGAGGAGCCTGTGCCCAGGGCATGTGCACAGAAGGAAAGAGCAGCTGCAGCAGCCCAGGCGACTCGGGAGCAAGGCTGCAAGGTGATGGCCCCTCCCTTAAGGGGTAAAAGCCAGCCCTCAGAGGTGGGATTCCTTTGCAGGAAGTAAAGAAGTTCTTGCAGTTCAAGTCCTCGTGGAAGTTCGGACTATCCTGCTTTGTTTTCAGAGACTTTTGGCTTTGAATGTCTCCTGGCAATTTAATTTAGTGTTCTTGGCAGCCTTGCACAACCTTCTTGTCTGGGACAATTAGTTTTTAATAGCGTTTTACTGTGAATGAACGGAATTCACAGAGATGCATTTAAAAGGTTTTGCTTTTATCTCTGTTTGGCGTTTGTTTCATTTGAACGAGGCTTGGGTCAGAACAAATACAGGAACCTTCCCCAGTCGGGCAGCCTCCGCTTGGGAAGAGGCAGGGCTTAAACGAGGCTTCCTTCCGTCCTGATGGGGAGCAAAGCGGAGCCTCTTTTTAATCGTGATGTTGAACAGGAAGAAAGGCAAACTTTGTCAAAACACAGAATTCAAGGCAAGAGATGCAGAATGGGGAGATGGCAGCCCTTGAAAAAGATCGCCGCTTCATAAGTGGATTGCAAGCAGAGCCGTAGCCCAAAACAGGGTGGAACTGCTAAAAATGCACCAGCTGAAGAATAATTTCCAGGGAAATATCTGCAAGAAAATCACCCAGCTCAGAGGATATCAAGGAATCCACAGTCTTCTCCTCCTCCTCCCTCTTCTTCACAAACCCCATTTCCTTCCACTCCTTATGATGTTCCCTAGCTGGGTCATGAAACGTCTGCAGGAAAACCACCAAGCTCAGAGAGCACCAAGGACCCCATAGTTGTTCCTCCTCCTCCTCCTCCTCCTCCTCTTCACAAACCCCCTCTCTTCTGGCACTGGTGATGGTACCTAGTTGGGTCAGGAAACATATGCAAGAAAACAATCAAACTCAAAGAGCATCAAGGACCCCACAATTGTTATTGTTGTTCCTCCTCTCCTTTCCAGCACTGATGATGTTACCTAGTTGGGTCATGAAACGTCTGCAAGAAAACCACCAAGCCCAGAGAGCACCAAGGACCCCATAATCCTTTTCCTCCTCCTCCTACGTTCTCATCTTTCAGAACAGTGCTGAGATGCCCCCAGTGACCCAGAACTGATCATAGCTTAGCTAGTATTTCCCACTTTTTCCAAACGTTGCAGGTTATACTTCCAAACCATGCTCCACTTTGAAGGAAACCCAATTTCCCCCCCATAGGCATCAATTATTCCCCAGGGCCCATGAAGGTAAAACCCAAAGGGATCTGATGGTAATTTTCTGGGCCACGGTATTCTTCTTCCCCCTGGAGAGGAGATCAGTCAAACCCCTTTCCAAGACTCCGTGGCTCTAACCCCAGCCTAAAATTAATGTCACTTGCCAGTGATTTGCTCTGAGAAGTTTAAGAGCTCCAAGCTGCTCTCACGCCTGAAGAAGTCCCACTGAGCCAGACGGACTTACACCTGAGGAGGGGAGGGAGGCTGCCTCTCCTGGGACCAGGCCAGGGGCCAGGGAAGGCCAGGCAGAGTGGCCAGGGCCTCACCGGAGGGGTTGGGAGAGGGGGGCTGCACAGAATAACAACTGTGGGGAAGCCTTCCAGAGCCACAGGAGCAAACCCAGAAAGACTCTGGGGGGAGGGGAGGGAGGGGAAGCAGCATTTCAAAGGGGACACTTTCTGCTCCACAAAGCAGATAAATCTTCCATCAAGCAACAAGGAGAAAACTCTGCTCTCTCTCCGATGCCCCCCTCCCCAAGCCTTTATTCTCTGCCCTCCAAGCTGCCCTCCAACAGCAAGAGCAGAAGGAAGGGGGGGGGAGAATCTCCCCCAGGTTGGCAGACTCTGCCCAAGAGGGGCTGCGCATCCTCTTAAAACAGGTTGTGGGGAGGCTGGTGTCCCCCCCTCCCTTCAGTGTGTGGGAGGGTGGAGGAGGCACAATATTAAAAAGAGGGCAGAGAAGAGTGTTGAGGTAATTCCCCGTGAGGAGAGAGAGCGCATACAGGGAGACATATAGAGAGTAGTGTTGGAATAATACACACTCAGTACACAGATACACTGTACAGTTAATCTGTGTACTGAGTGCATTATTCCAGCACTACTCTCCATAGGTCTCCCTGTATGTGCTCATTCTCCCAACGGGGAATTACCTCAACACTGGTTATGGGTCCAGACCATACCAGGCTCAGATAACTGAGAGTTAGTGTGAATGCACAGTACTGTATACAGACAGCTGTTTACTGTTTAATTGTGGTTTACTATCCTGGTAAAGATGGCACAAGACACTTCAACAAGTCTATCACTGATAACCCGGTTGGATGGAACAAACTATGTTTCCTGGTCTATGAAGTGCAGTCTACTTCTGCGTAAAGAAGGTTTATGGAATGTAGTTCAAAATCCACCAGATGTAAATGCTTGGGATCCAGAAAATGAGGATGATGCCAAGAAGATTGTTGACTTTAAACAGAACAACGAACAAGCCCTTTGTATAATTGGACTAATAACACTGAGTGACCAGCAGCTAGTCCATATTCATGGAGAAGAGTCTGCTGCTAAGTGTTGGCAGAATTTGAAGAGGATTTATGTTCGTGACAGTGTAGGTGCACACATACATCTTACATGTGAACTGTTTAGAGCATGTCTTCTGAAAGGTGGAGATATGCTAGCTCATTTAAACTTCATGAAAAGAATTTTCAAGAGCTACATGAAAAAGAACTAATATTTTCAGAACTGCATCAAGTTTACATCATTCTTTCCTCATTGGATGAAAGTTATGATGATTATGTATCCTCACTGGAAGTCCTGCCCAGAGATAAACTGTCATTGACTGACATAACTGGAATATTGCTAGAAGAAGCAAGAAGACGGCTTGATAGGGAGCAACTGAGGAAGGAACAACCACAAGGAGATAATGTATCTTCAACTGCCCATACTGTTAGGAAATGTTTTTCTTGTGGGGCTAGGGGACATATAGCTAAATTCCTCCAGTCAGGGAATGGAGCAATAGCAATACTTTCCAACAGAAGGAAGTAAAGATACACTCTCTTTTCTTCTGAGACTCAGACTAAGACAAACCAGGTTTCTAGCTCCATCTTATGGCAGTCTGAGAAACCACACCCAATTGCATGCTCTTGCATTCCCTTAAAGAGACAGTATTAAAATGTCTATCCTGGTTTATATATTTCCAACCCAAATACCTGTTAGGAGACTCATATTCCTAACATTCTCCCCTTTTGGGTAAGATAATATATACAACATTACATTCTAAGTCCATAATCTTCACAGCTAGCCTTATGCTTTATAGAGCCTTGGGCCTTTGTAAAATGATCTGCTATATTGTTTTCTGACATACAGTATTCTAGCTTAATCATCTTACTTTGCACACATTGTCTCACATTTAAATATCTTAAATCTGTGTGTTTTGTTCTTGTTTTAACAGCAACATTTGAAGCCATCTGTATTGCTGATTGGTTATCTTCATAAACAACAATAGGATCTTTTACATCAATTCCCATATCTATTAATAATTGCTTATACAAAACTAAATCTGTACATAGTAAAGACAAACATGAGAATTCAGCCTCCATTGTTGACAAACTTAGATGTTTCTGTCTAATAGATCTCCATTCAATCAATGCTTTTCCCAATAATACAGCAGTACCCGATGGAGACTTTCGTGTATTTATGTCTGTAGCAAAACTTGCATCAGCATATGCAGTCAAATTCAGTTCATCTTTTGGCTCCAAATACAGTGCATAACGCATTGTTTGTTTCAGATATCTTAACACACGTTTAGCAGCTTGCCAGTGCCTTTCAGTGGGCTCAGCGTTAAATCTCGCTAATTGGTTAACACAGTATGCTATATCTGGCCTTGATCAATTACTGAGATAAGATAAACTACCAATCAAGGACTGATAAATGTTCTTATCAAAAACAGGACTTTGAACATCACTGTGACTAAACTCCTGGCTCATTGGTGTTTTAGCCCGCTTACAAAGTTCCATTTTAAAACTTTTTAGTAATTGGTTAATTTTTCCTGCCTGTGAGATCTTGTATCCTTTCCTAGTTCTATCCATCTTTAAACCAAGATAATGTTTGATTTCTCCTAACTGTTTTATCTTAAATTTATTTTCCAGCAGTGAAATTATCTCAGTAGCTTCTTGTTCAGTTTTGGTGATTAATGCTATGTCATCAGTAAATAATAGTAACAATGAAATCATACCATCACTTTCTCTTTTAAACAAACATGAATCAGCCATGCCAGCTACAAAACCTATCTTAGTTAATTCTTTAACTATACATTGGTTCCACTCATATCCTGATTGCTTTAAACCATAAAGACTCTTTTTCAATTTCCAGCAATCATAATCAGTATTGTCATTTTTGAGACCTACAGGTTTCTTTAAATATATAGTGTGTTGCAACAGTGCATGCAGATAAGCTGTTTCTACATCCAAATGATTTACAATATATTTCTCCTTAGCTGCCCACACTAATGCTGCCCTTAATGTAGTAGCCTTCAGACTAGGTGCAAACACCTCATCGTAGTCATTTGCTGTCTGATTGACCCCTTGTGCTACTAACCTGGCTTTATGGGTAACAGTCCCATCTATACCTGTCTTCAGTTTATATATCCATTTACATCCTATGGCATGTTTACCTGGTGGTAACTTAACATTTTCGTATACATCCAGTTTTTTTAATGATTCCAGTTCCTTATTCATTGCTTTCTGCCAAGTAGCCTGATCCTTAGCAGGGTACATTTTTAATTCATTATAATTACTAGGAACTGTATTCACTTGGCATACAACACTAGCCTGATATCTATCAGGTGGTCGTGTTACTCGGGTTGAATGTCTTGGTAATACAGGGCTTGCTGGTGGACTTTCCTGTGCCACCTGCTCCTGTTCTTCTATTTCTTCCTGTGCTTGTTCTACTACTTCCTCCTGTTCTTCCTCTTTAATTGCTATTTGGGGTGTACTGATTTTATCCTAAGGTACTATTTGGGTGTCAATCATAATGTCATTGCTGGATTCCTGTTCCAGTTTATCCCACCCAACGTGCTCAAGAAATTTTGCACTAGCACTACAATAAACAGGAGCTGTGCCTTGATCCCAGAATCTAAATGCTCTATGGTTGGCCTCATAACCCACAAAAAAATAACTTCTTAGCTCTATGTTGCCCTTTCAGTCTTCCTTGTGAGGGAATATGCACCCATGCTGGAGCTCCAAATGTGTGTAGGTAACTTAAATTTGGTTTTCTGCCATGCCAACGAGTGAATGGCAATTCTCCAGTTGTTGTATTTACTACATTATTTAAAACATGGTTACTACACATTATAGCCTCACCCCACAGTGTTTCAGGTAAACCTGAATCAGATAACATAATGCGAGTCATGGCTTGTAATGTTTGCCCTCTTCGTTCTATAATCGAGTTATGTTGTGCATAACTCATGCAGTTAAGGTGCAGAACGTTTATGCTAAACACCAGCCAATTTTAACATATTTTGGAATCTTTTATTGACAAATTCAGTCCCATTATCAGTTACTAAAGTAATTACTTTACTTTTCATTTTCTCTCAGCAAACCTTTGCCAATTAATGTTGGAATGTTTCTGTTTTGTACTTCTTAAGATAGCAGAAACCGTATCTTGAGTAATGGTCCATAATACTCAAAATATAACAGGCACCTCCTAAACTTGGTTTCTTAGGACCAATTATGTCAGCAAATACAACCTCTAAAGGTTCTTTGGTCTTAAACCCATTTAGTCTGTTTGCTGGAGTAACTTTACTCTTTTCTTGACTACAAGCATTACAATGTAAATACTTGCTACAAGTTTTCAATTTTACTCCCTCTGACAATTGAACAGTTTGAGCATTTTGAAATTAATGTGCCCTAGACATCTATGCAGTAAATGTATACATTCATCATGTGGCTTAACATTGTTATGAACTGAGTTAGCCATCTTCAGCTGGTCATCATGTATTACATATAAATCATTTTTTAAAATAGCAGTAACACTTTTATCCTCTTTCTCTATTATAGTTATCTCCCCTAAAGGTTACTGCATAACCAAGATTAACTAAAGCCCTTACTGATCGCAAATTAAATTTCAGTTTAGGTACATATAACATGGTTAAATGTTCATTTTACAAGAACAATATGCAGTACCTTCACCTGATGCTTTAATCTTCCATCCATTTGCCAATGAAACATGTTGTTTACTTGTGGACATCTTTACAAACCTTTACAAACCTACAAATTCCTCCTAACGGGGAATTACCTCAACAAAGAGCAACCGAGAGGATCAGGGGCTGGAGGGTCTAAAACATACCAAGAAGAACGGTTGCAGGTACTGGGACTGGCTAGTCTAATGAAAAGAAGGACTCAGGGAGACAGGACAGCCACCCGAGTCTCCAAAGCACCAGAAGATAGGACAAAAAGCAGCAGGTGGAAGCTAACCAAGGAGAGAAGCAATCTAGAAATAAGGCAAAACTTCCTAGCAGTGAGGACAATTAACCAGTGGAACTGCTTGTCACCAGAAGCTGTGGATGCTCCATCACTGCGGGCTTTTAAGAAGAGACTGGATGGCCCCTTATTTGAGATAGTAGAGGGTCTGGTGCTTGAGCAAGGAGTTGGACTAGAAGACCCCCGAGGTCCCTTCCAACTACATCATTCTGTTCTGTTATTCTGCCGTTCTTTCTATGATCACATGCATCTAACTCATGAAGACCAAATGAAGTCCAGAATGGTGTATAGAATCTCCTCCAAACATCTAATGATGATGTAATAATAATATAATACAACATGGAAAGTTGATTAATGTAGTATGAATGTAAATTTAAATCTAAGAGGAAAAGACTATAGACATTGTGCAGAAGAAATATATATATATATTTTTCCTAAGGTTTTCGCGGGTATTTGTATGTGGATCTTTGGTTATTCGGGTTTTCTCCCGCGTAGAATTGGAAGTATCTAGGCAACGTTTCGATGAAGTCTCATTCATCATCTTCAGGCTTGTTTCTTCAGCTCTGTGCTTCTCAGAGTAATGTGAGCTTGCAGCTGCTTCTTCCTTTTAACTGCTAGTGGGGGTGTGACTTGATTGGGCGGGGGTTTGGCTGTGTTCTGATTGGTAGGTGGGTTGGCTGTGTTCTGATTGGCTGGGGGTGTGTTCTCATTGGTTGGGGGTTTGGCTGTGTTCTGATTGGTAGGGGAGTTGGCTGTGTTCTGATTGGCTGGGGGTGTGTTCTGTTCAGGTGGGGGCTTGGTTGTGCTCAGGTTAGTCTTAGTTGCTGGGGGATTTGAGCTGGTGAGCTGTGATCCTTGTTTGGCTTCGCGTTCGTGATCGTGCCATATCTTCATGATGGGTGTCAGTTCGCTTCTTGTATGGGTCAGAGGGGTTTGAAGCGGGTAGTGGTGCAGCTGCGGTACGGCTTCTGGTCCGTGGTTGTGTCTCATCTTCTGTGTGGGTGTGAGTCTTTTTTCTACGTGGAAGTGTGGTAGTAGCATCTTGCGTGGCACTCGTGGGTGTGGGTTTGGTGTCGTTCTTCATGTTAGGTACTCATTTATTAATGAGGGCGGGTTTCCAAATGGTTGGTAGGCGGGAGGTATCATCTCGTTTATTCATGCTGTGTGGGCGTTTCTCTATCTCTATGGCTTCTCTGATTATTCTGTTGTTGAAGTGTTCGGTTTTGGCGATAGTTCTGGTATTTTTAAAGTCAATTTCATGTCCTGTGGCTTTGAGTGTTGGACCAGGGAAGAGGTCATTTCTTCTTTTTTGATTGAGTTCTTGTGTTCTTCAATGCGTGCACTAATTCTTCTGTTAGTTTGTCCGATGTATGTGGTGGGGCAGGCAGTGCAAGGGATTTCGTATACTCCTTGGTTTTCTAACTCGATTTTGTCCTTAGGGTTTCTCAGGATGGTGGATATTTTTCTGTTTGTGCAGAATGCTGTTTTAATGTTGTGTTTTTGGAGGATCTTGCTGATTTTGTCTGTAGTGCCTTTTATATATGGGAGGAGGGCTTTGCCGTTCTCTTGTTCTCTGTCTTGGCATTTGGTTGGGGTTTCTTTTTGGATTAGGTGGGTAATTTTCTTTTTTTGGAATCCATTGGCTGTTAGTACATTAGTGAGAGTGTGTAGTTCGGTTTTTGAGTGTTGTTCATCGGCTAAGCATTTTGTTCTGGAGATGAGTGTCTCGGCTACGGAATTGATCTGTGCTGGGTGGTGGTGTGAGAGTGCATGTAGATAGCGGTTTGTATGTGTTTTCTTCTGGTAGATGGTGTGTCCTAGGGAGCCATTGGATTTTTTGTATACTAAGACATCTAGGAAGGGAAGTTGATTGTTGGCTTCTGTTTCCATGGTGAATTGTATTTTGGGGTGTAGGCTGTTGAGGTGTGTGAGGAAGTTGTTCAGTTTTTCTTTCCCATGTGGCCAGATTATGAAGGTGTCATCTACGTATCTGAGCCAGAGTTTGGGTTTGTGATCATATTTTTCTAGAGCCTGTGTTTCAAAGTGTTCCATGTAGAGGTTTGCGATGACAGGTGAGAGGGGTGATCCCATGGGTGCTCCTTCTATTTGTTTGTATTTTTGTCCGTTGTAGGTGAAGTATGTATTGGATAGGCAGTAGTTGGTAAGATCTAGGATGTACTTGAGGGGGGTTGTATTTGTTTTGGATGGTTGTCAAGGCTTCTTTTATTGGCATTTGTGTGAAGAGGGATATGACATCGAAGCTCACTAGAAGGTCACTGGGTTGTAAGTTTTGTTTCTTTATGATCTTGATGAACTGGAATGAGTTTCTTACATGAGAATTGATGGATTCTGCATTGGGCTGTAGTTGTTTGGCGAGAAATTTGGCTAAGTTTTGTAGAGGTGAGTCTATGGAGCTGACTATTGGTCGTAGTGGGGTTCCTTCTTTGTGTATCTTGGGGAGACCATAAAGCTTAGGGCATCTGGATGATTTTTCTCTGGGTGTGATTCTTTGCTGGATTTCTTCGCTGATAGGGGAGGGTTTTATTTTGGATCTGGTGGTTTTTTCTAGGTAGGTGGTGGGGTCAGTGTTTAGGGGTTTGTATGTGGGGTTGGTTGGTTAACTTGGTAGGTTGGTTAACTTGGTTTGGTAGTCAGATGTATTCATAACCACTGTCGCATTGCCCTTGTCTGCTGGTAGGATTATTATGCTGGTGTCTTCTTTCAGGTTAAGTAGTGCAGTTTGTTCTTCTTTGGATAAGTTGCTTTTGGGTGGTTTGCTCGTGCAGAGGATGTTGGTGATTTCGAGTCTGATTCTGTTAGCATCATCAGGGTTGGTTTTGGTCAGGCTGGATTCATTACTCTGAGAAGCACAGAGCTGAAGAAACAAGCCTGAAGATGATGAATGAAACTTCATCGAAACGTTGCCTAGATACTTCCAATTTTATGCGGGAGAAAACCCGAATAACCAAAGATCCACATACAAATACCCGCGAAAACCTTAGAAAACATATCAGGCTTCTGTATTGAGTTCATCTGAATTTTGAAGATGAATATTGAATGTTGAATATGTGAATATTGAGACGAACTCAACACAGAAGCCTGATGAGGGCAGATGAGATTCTGCCGAAACGTTGCTACAGCTTTAAAAGCACAACTATGATGACGTGGGAAAATACCCGAAGGAAGCTGAATAGCACACACACACATATATATATATACATATACATATATATATATTCCTGCCATGCAGAGGGGTTAGACTAGAATACCTTCAAGTTCCCTTCCAACTCTCCTATGTTCTACTGTAATGTACTGCAGGGGTTTTCCCCAGCCCCCACCATGGCACAGCTCTTCGGGCTGCTGTTCTTCTTGGAGGGGTGTCTCATCAGACCCTCTCTCCAAAGGGAGGGGCAGGCACTGGATTGAGGAAAGGTGTTTGATTGGCACCTGCCATCCAGCTGACTTCCCCAGAGAGCCCCACGCTCCAGCAGGCTTCTCAGCCCGAGGGTTGAGACGAGCAGGGCTGGTCCAGAAGCATCCGTGGGCTCGCATGCATGCCAGGCCCTTGCCACAGTCACAGACAACCGGGGGGGGGGGGCAGACCAGCCGGAAGGGTGGGCAGGTCACGAAGGGACAAGGCCAAAGACAGGAGAAGAAATCTCTGCGGGCACCAGCTGCAGCTGCCCATGGATGGGTCAGGCAGGGCTGCCCTGCCAGCAGAGCAGAACACCTGGAACCTGAGGGGGGGAGGGGGATGAATGCACAGGTGCAGGGGGACACCAGCAACAGCAGAAAGGCCAGGCTGCAAGTCCACTTCTCCTGCGTGATTGCTCCCCCCTCCCCCTGGCAACACTGCCCTGGGAAAAGGACAACGCCTGGCAGGGCCTCTTAATCCCTGGAGGACCCCCAAGCCCAACAGGCATTGAAGCTCAATGGAAGACAGCACCCCAAGGGAGACTGAGGCCCTCCCGGGAGGAAGGTGGGGTTCAAGGACCCCTCCCCACACTCACCTCCTTCTCAGGAGAGGCCAAGGGAGCAGGCCTTCCGCCGGAGTGGGGCTCTAGGCCCGCCAGCTGCAAGGGAGCCCCTCGGGATCCTTTCTTCCTCTTGAGGCAGGCAGGAAAAACAGGGACCCCTCCCCAAAGACAAAAGTTAGGAACAACCAATACCATTCCTGGAGGGGGGAGGGGTATTTGGTGGGGGGAGGGAGGAATTCTGCCAGGCTCTCCCTGTGCACCTGCCAAGGAAGGCAGTTTCCCAGGATGGGGTCAGGTCTTCCGCCTTGGGCAGGGGATTGGTCTAGATGACCTCCAAGGTCCCCTTCCAACCCTAGGGCTCTTTCAGCACACTGAACCAGGTCAGAGGAAGCTGCAGCTGCCTGCTGAACTTGGCTAATGCATGAACCCTGATTTGTTTGCACGGTGCATTCGGACAATGCAAACATGGGGCCAAAGGTCCAGGCCAGAGCTGGGTTTTCAAGCAGGGGAGGTCTTGGCAGCTCCCCTCCTGTGCCTGTAGCCCAGGGGCTTCTGGGTGAGCGTGTGTGTGTGTGTGTGTGTGTGTGTGTGTGTGAGAGAGAGAGAGAGAGAGACAGAGACAGAGACAGAGACAGAGACAGAGACAGAGAGAAAGGGAAGGAAACAGAAAGAAAAGAGAGAGAGAGAGACCAAGAGAGTGAATGAGAAACAGAGAGAAACAGAGGGAGAAAGGGAAGGAAAGAGACAAAGAGAGAAAAGAGAGAGAGAGAGACCAAGAGAGTGAGTGATAAGAGAGAGAGAGAGAAAAACAGAGAGAGAAACGGAGAGAAAGGGAAGGAAAGAGACAGAGAAAGAAAAGAGTGAAAAGAGATGGAGACCCCAAGAGATTGAGACAGAGAGAGAGAAAGCTGCCTGGTCAACTCCCTCCTCTTCCTTTGCTCTCTGCCGGTTGTTGCTCCACAGCCTGGCAATCATTTACCTGCCTTTCCGCAAAGAGGTTGCAGGTGTGAGGCTGGCAGCGGCTTCCTCTCTGGCTGGGGGTGGGGGGAGGCAGCCTGCCAAAGGAGGGAGGGAGGGAGGGAGGGAAGCAACTGGATTACTCAGGGGAAGGGGGCGGGGAAGCAAAGGGCTGTAATCCAAGTACAGCCCTGACCCGGGATTGGCCCCCAGGCAGCCGGAGGGAGGGAGGGAGGGCAGGAGAGCCAGCAGCCACCCTCCCTCCTTCCCACCAGGCCGAGGGTTGGATTCGGACATCTGTTGTGCTCTGGTGGGAATGACCATCTGGGCAGATGTTTCAAGGCAGGAGAAGCTCTCCGGATTGCGTAACTCTGGCATTTGTTTGAATTGCTCCCTGCTTTGAACTGCCCGTCTCCACCCCCACCCGAGTGGACGGTAACATGTCAAAATAGAACCACAGTGTATTGAGCCCCCGATGTATGGCCACAATTCAGCCCTACATTTCTGCTGCTAAGCGAGGCCGTTGTTAAGTGAGTTTTGCCCCATTTCACACAACTTTTCTTGCTGCAGCCATTAAGGAAATCCCTGCAGGTGGTGAATTAGTAAGACGGTCATTAAGTGAACCATCACAAGTAGGATCCTGTTCCCAAATGGCTGAATTTGAATCACATGACCCTGGGGATGTGGCAACCATCAGAAGTGTGAAAAATGGTCCTTTTGTCCAGTGCTCTTGTCACTTCAAATGGTCACTAAACGAATGATTGTAAAAAAAAATTTAAAAAATAGAAAAAGGAAAGGAGAACTAAACGCTGTTAAAATTAGTGTAAAGGCAAAGGGTGGGGCACCTTTCAGGGCACCAGCCACCCCCTCTGGGCTCCCCACAGCAGGAGGGAGGGGGCCACTGCCTTCATGCCTGAGCTGGGGTCCCTCCTGAGCTGCTCCCCTCCCCATCCCTGCTGCAGAGGTACATGGTTGGAGGGGTGGGGGATGGCTTCCTCCTCTGCTCGGACCCCGCTCACCCGGGAAGGGGGCTTCTCTGGGGCAGCCTGGTCGTGCCACCTGCCTCCCAGGGCCAGAGGAAGCCCTGGCATTGGACTCTCCCCTCCAGGGGCAGATCTGCTGTGGCTGGCTGGGCCGAGTTTCCTTTGGCCAACAGTTGTGCCTTGTGAGGATTGTTCTGCGGTCATGGCTCTCTAAAACGTTAACAAGGTTTATTTAATCTTAACAAGTTAATAGGATAAGAACAAGAATAGACTAGAATAAAATTAGAATAGAATGGGATGGGATAGGATAGGATAGGATAGGATAGGAAAGGATAATACAGTACCAGAATAGAATAGAATAGGAACAAAATAGAGAATAGAAGTAGAGTAGACTATAGTAGAATAGAATAGGAGAATAGAATTAGAGTAGAGTAGAGTAGAATAGAATAGAATAGGAATAGAACAAATAGGAATAGAATAGAGAATAGAATTAGAGTAGAGTAGAGTAGAGCAGAATACAGTAGAACAGAATAGAATTAGAGTGGAGTGGAGTGGAGTGGAGTGGAATGGAATAGAATAGAATAGAATAGAATAGAATAGAATAGAATAGAATAGAATAGAATAGAATAGAATAGAATAGAATAGAATAGAATAA
>BLBF01016810.1:0-13073 GCA_015471245.1 Laticauda colubrina
TACATGTATTTTCATATCTAACTAACCCCTCTCACACCCTCCCCCCCCTCACGCGCAAGCACGCTCGGGCTTTGTCGCTTCGCTCCCTTGCAAAATCTACCTCTTCAGGATTTCAAAATGTTGGCAAGTATGAATTTGTGTTGGTGGGTAGTGCTGCTAGTCTAAGCTTGTTTAGTAGATTAAAAAAAAAAACTTTCAAGAAAATATATTTGCAGAGTTGCAAAGTGAGATTTGATAAGAAAATTAAAAGCAAAACAGCTATTTACTATCCAATTTGTACAAACCAAAGTCATAAAAATGCTACTTTACCTGTACAGAGGTCCATAAAATTCCTTTGAAAGACTGCCATATATTGACAGCATCTGAGGTTTCCCATCCCTGATGCAGATGTTTTGTTTTTTGTTTTAATTGAAAAAAACAAAAATACCATTAGCTATTATATTCTTCTACTTCCCCAGCATCAAAATAGTGCTTCTATTCAAATAGCATAATAATATTACTTGCAAAAATTACTCCAAAAATATCATAGGCTCTAAACAGTACTGGAAACCTGGGAAGTGAGTGGATCTGACAGAAACTGACTCATTATGTCCTTCTTGTTTCACTGTTTTTTTTAATAACAAAATAGTTATTAAATTCATTTAATCAATCTTTTTGCAGGATATTTTTTGTCATTTTCATCATTAGACTCTCTGAATTCTGATATTTGATGAACTGAGTTTTGCTTCAATCATCAAATATCTTTCTAAATTAAAATGCAGCTAAAACAGCTTTTAATCAGATTAAAAATCTTAACCCTAATTTTTATAAATTGGCTTTCTATGTATATCTGCAGGCATGCCATGCAAAGGCATTCCAAAGACATTGAGCAACAATTAAATTTTGATTAAATGAATAAATAGCACCACTGGAAAATCCAAAAGGAAATGGGTGTGTATAATCAGTTCACCACCATGGCATCTGCTGAAACTCCATATCTTAAATTAAACAGACCTAGAGGTGCAGAGATAATTACTTCTTCAATCTCAGGAGAGACCACTGAGAAGATAGACAAGAGAGAAAATCTATTTAGTGATGATGATTCTACAGTAATTGAGTGAATAAATATGAAAATGATACAGCAAACAAAACTGCCACACGGTAAGGACACTAATCCCTGTTACTTGTCAGAAAGGAAGCCTTTCATCCTGACCTGATACCTAATATTGTCTTTGAGAAGAGGTTTTTACTTTACTGGTACTCCCTTCTTACCTGACAGCTTCAGACAAATGTTGCATAGCTGGATACATAGTTTCTGAATAGAACTTCATGGTATAATACTGAGACTTTGGGCTTGATTTAGCCAGAAAGAGATCAGCAAACTCTGTGTTTCCATAAAGGTCTGAAAATGAAAGCATATGGATAAGACAATTACTTCAAAACCCTTTTGCTGAATTCCATATACTGAATTCCTTGAGAAAGCAAAGCATAATAATGATTTTAGCATTATTTGAGTCATGAAATCCAAAACATTTGATCTGGCACTCCAAAAAGAATTGCTGACAATCCTGAAACAGCTGTAACTGCTTTCTCCTGCTAACCTTTGCCCTCCTTCCATTCCACTTTCAGGACCTTTAACCCCACACAGGCCTCCAGCAGCATCTGCATCCCGGTGAGGCTGGTCTTCAAGCGCTCAGCCACAGTCGCAGAGGGCAGCGGTTCCCCCGACTCCCTCAGCAAATCAAAGACACCCAGCTCACTTGCAGTAAATATGATCTGGAAAGGCATGAGCAAATGTACAAAAAGGAACGTTACTGCATCACTTTAAATGTGAGTAGATTTCTGCTTTTTCTAGTTCTTACTCAGAGCTGAACTTGCTCTCAAGACAATGATAGCTTTAGCCATGAAAACCAGGTGTTTGGCCTTGGGTCAGTCACTTCCTCTCAATACAACTGAGCCAGTGGTGGGATTCAAATTTTTTTGCTACCGGTTCTGTGGGCATGGCTTTGTGGGCGAGGCAAGGGAAGGATACTGTAAAATCTCCAGTCAGAGGTGGGGATTTGCCGGTTCTTTGAATTACTCAAAATTCCCGCTATGAGTTATCCAGAACTGGTCAGAACCTGCTGAATACCACCTCTGAACTGACCTCACTGAGCTGCTGTGGGGAAAATACCAGAATGGAGGTCTGATGGATATCTTTGCTACATTGACTTATTTGTAAAAAATAATAAATGTGGGATGAATAAATAACTGTTGCTCTCGGACCAAGCATGATTATGTATGGCAACTATTCTTGCCTGCTGCATCTATTGCTGATGAGCAAGAGAAGAAATGGGCTGTACAGGAATCTGCTCCTTCGTGTAACCACATCCACACAGTCTGGAATGATTAAGTGCAGTAACACTCATGACAGATGGTAAGATTACTTCTCTCTCGAGAGCTTGAATTTGTTTAACTGATTAGCGGGGAAAACAGCTGAAAAGAGCCAAATAAATATTTCAATTGTTGGGGATTATGGGATCATGTCTACTGATGAGATAAATCAATAGGAAAGGGATTTTTTTATGCTACATCTGCAATCTATCTTTTGGAGCTCACTCAAAGAGTGCAGCAAAGCACCTTGTGTCATTTATACAACTTGTATGTATGTTTTCATTATAGGAAAGTTTTCAGCATTCAGTGGTTTTCACTTCCATGAAGAAGACAAAGAAAGCTGGTGAAGGCACCAGGCTAGAAAATAGGAGAGCTGAGTTTTAGTCCTGCCTTGGGCCAGTTGTTCTCTCTCTGATCAAGAAGAAGGCATAGGCAAACTATTTCTAAACATGTGGTCCAAAAAACTCCACAGACACATGTCCAGGGAGTTATAAAGAGGCATCCCACAAAAAGAAGGAAGTGAAAGAATTTTGTTTGGTAAACTTCATTACTTAATATACTATTTGTAAGTCTTACACGTCTTACCTTTGAGATTACAAATGAATGTTGCTGATGAAATAACATTTTAATATTTTCAGCTTCTTCAGGTGAATTCATTGTAACCCCAGGAAGGTGTACAGTAGCCCTTTTCATATTAAATCAAATGTCTCCAGCTCACAAAGCCAGTTCTTGCCTTTCTCCTTCTTCTAAAAGAGGAAAAAGACAAAAAGAGGAAAAAGAGCTAATAAAATTATTAGTCAGAAAGAAGTCATGGTTGAATGCTCTAATAATTATTATCATCTTCAGATTATTATGTATTCTGTGTAAAAAAGTAAAATCATGAGTTGCCTTTAACTATTTCTGATTCTATGGACATCCATGTTGTCTTTGTAAACATCATATTGCGCAATTACCACTAAAAACAATATTTTGCAAGCATTTAGACAGCATTGTGTTTGCTCCTTATTTTTGCTAAATATGCTTCAGCTTTTTCCTTACTAGAAATGAACAGTCTATTGGGGGGGGGGGGAGAACAGTATCTATTCAATTCTTTTCCATCTACACTGTCTAAAATGTTTGATGTTCAAAAAATGTTCAAAATATATTTTATAAGCAGAAATTACAAACTCCTCCACATGTACATCTGATCCTCTTTATATTAATATTTAGTTGTCCACCTTAAGACTCTTAAGTGGAATGTCAACTCAGCAGTTTAGCTGAGCTCAGAGGATTTCTGGATAGAAAATAGGAGGAAGATGTAATATATTTATTCACCACCTTGGGCTACTTATAATGTAATAAATGCAGGATAAAAATCAAATAAAGAAATAAAATCAAGGATACCAGAGAAGCAAATTGCTACAATGGAGGATCTGGCAACCTAATGTTTTCATCATTTCCTTCATAAAACTCTGACAGTCACATATTTGTTTGTTCATATTGTTTGTTTTCTACTTTCTCTTCCCTCAAGGCAGCAAAGACAGCCAGCTTTCCTTACAACAACAGCATCAACCTGAGTCCTCTTCCTCAGGTCCTTTCTATTTCTTCCCATCCCAATCAGACACTGCCATTTTCTTCTATGATCCAGGTCTCTTTTTACCTGTCTTTTGGATTCCAAAGAAGAATCTTCTCTGGAGAAGTGCCTTTATAGTTTCTATGAACTACAGGCAAAATATTCAAAATCCACATCTCCAGAAGAGGCTGGGGTGATGGAGCGCATTTTTAAATATTGTTATGGCAAGGGTCTCTCCTTCAATATTTATTTACTTTATTCTGTTGATATTTAGTTATGAATTAAAAACAGAAGATTTCCCAGGATCGATGGGGTGACATTTAAGGGCTTTTCCCTTAAACTTTTGTCAGAAATACGAGTTCAAAAAGTAGGACTTCACAGAATTCATGGGAGACGTTTAAGCAGAATTCATGGGAGACATTAAAGCAAGTTTCCCTTAAACATGCACAATAAGGCATACATATTCATATGTACTTTGATTTGTTGTAATTCAAAATATGCAATAACTAACTCTTCTGCTAAGAGTAGAAATGCTTCTTTTGCTAATTGTGGTAAATATTGTTCTAAGACACAGGTGGATAGAAAATGTAACTTTGATCTTTCATTTCATTTCAAAGTTTTTCTCTCTATTGAGTGCCTGAAGTTTGTCGGCTGATTCTTTAGTGATGGCTCTGCCTTCCATGGTCAACACAAATATTTAGGTGTAATTAATACTGTTGTGTGTAACACATTGTAGGCAGAACTTCATCTCCTTATCTGCAATCTGGTCTTATCAACTGTTTGCTGACCTCTTGCCTTTTAAGTGGAAGAACAGCTAGAATTTCTGTTATCAGTATGTGGAATTTTAGTTTTACATCTCAAACCCAAGCCGTGGAGATGAAGCTGTCAATCTACTAGCCAGTACCTAAAGACCATTTGTTTATGGGTGGGAAGGAAGAGACCCATTCAATGCAAGCAAGACGGAATGGCTTTGGCTGTTTGACTCTCCTGGACATACAATATCATAGGATCCCTTGTAGCTTTCAGGGACCTTGCTGATTATGAAAGCCTGTTCCTTACATTGGGCTCTAGGGATCGATTAGGCTTGTTGCTATTGTATCTACCTATCTCCTACACTGCAACCTCATTACCTGATCTTGACTCCACATTGGCAGTGGAATTCCTCAGGCATCCTTCCCTGGGAATGGAGTCTGAAGTGGCTCAGGAGCTCAGAGCTTCCATAACAGCCATGAGTGTCTACCACACAGGTATCAAAAGCCTTCGTGGAGCTGGGGTGGGCGTGGCCTGCACATGATGCATTCGGCCCACCAGCCACCAGTTTGACACCCCTGACCTACACCCTGATTTCCTAGGGATTCTCCAACAACACAGGGAAACTATATCCAATAATTGGTTTGCTCCAGCAACTACTTTCTGAACAGTTTCAAAGGATGCTGGGGACTATCCCTATTGGTCTGCTGCATGGGCCATTCAAGGTCTTGCTTGTTGCTTGGAACAACAAGGCTGCTGAGGCCTTGGATCAGATTGCATTCATCTCTCTCCTTTTTGTCACTCTCCGTGCTTTACAGAAGAATTGAGAGATTAACTAGCTAAAGAGATATTTAGAGTATTGCTGGTGTTCAGCAGGGATGAACTCTTACTAAACACAGGTGAAAACCACTATTAAAGACTTGGTTGTGGTTATGAGGGTGGCAAAACGCCACCCTTACTGTATCTGAAAAATGCTATCCGACATGCAGTGGTGGTATTCAGCAGGTTCTGACCAGTTCTGGAGAAACGGTAGCAGAAAATTTGAATAGTTCGGAGAACCGGCAAATACCACCTCTGACTGGAGATTTTATAGTATCCTTCCTGTGCCACATCCACCAAGCCACGCCCACAGAACTGGTAGTAAAAAAAATTGAATCCCACCACTGCTGACACCGCTATTCTGTGGGACAAGGACCTTCCTTGGTAGTGAGGACTTGGAGAACTTCTTTCATGGGTATATCAAGGTATTTGTGTGCCATCTGTTGGATTAAATTACAGAGTTCTCACTAGTTTCTTATTACTCCCATGAGTCATCAGTACTATGCAAACTGTCCTGGTTGCTAGATAGTTTCCAGGTGCTGTTTCTGTGCTTAAACTTTCCTGTGTAATCAGGAATGTTAATGGTTGCATGATGGCTTAGGTCTTGAAGGCATTGTTTTTTTTATAATTGCTGAATTCTTTTCATTTTTGTTATTATCATTTATCTCAAAGGTCACACAATTACATACCACTCTTGTATCTTTTAATGGATTAAAGTATCAAAATAGATGGAATCATAGCATGAAATATGGCTGCACTAAGAAATTAGGATCAAATATCAAATTCAACAGCATCAGTTCCATCATCTATATATGGTCCCCTTGCGAATGATTTTCCCAAAGACTGGCAAACTCAGACTGTTATGAAGGAAGGCCACTTCTTAAGGATGCAGGAGAAGTGTTTCCATGCATTAATCGAACATGGACATAGCAGTATTTCCAGTTCTATGATTCAGTGAATTGCCTTCTTCAGGCTCAGACAACAACATATTTGCTGTTTGTTTATTTGTTTTATTAGATCTCTATGACTTAGGATGGCATACATGGCAGTTTGTTTGCTCTGTAATAACCCAATGAAAAGGGGAATTGTTCTTGCTCTCGCTAATCTTCTTCATAGGGATTTTAAGAGCTTCCTTTGCTGAGGTAGGTTTGAACCTACAGCATCTTGTACAACATATGAACCTCTAGATCCATCACAATGCAGTGTTGCATTACATAATACCCTCGTACTTTACTACTCTTTCTTAAGCCTTTTTCATTTCTTCCCACCACACCTTTTTATTTCTTTGGTCGAACCAGGAAAGCTTCTTGCTTTTATCATTTCTGCAGTCTTGGCAAACAAGTTAAAATATCATAATGGTGATACATTTTAATTTTCAAAATTGGTTTATCATTGGGTAGCACATTTTTCATGTACAGGATTAAGTATTTAAGTGTCTATTATCCACAGATGGCTTTCTTCATGAGCATATGTGGAATATATGGATACTTTTTTAAAAGCTAGAGAAAAAACTATTAAATATATTCATATTTTCATCAAATTACTGTCATGCCAAGACCAATTATCCAAGATCCTTGAAGAAAGCCATTTCTGCCATGGCCCCCATCCTTTGGAATATTATGCTTCCCAAAGTAAGATCTGCTGTTACCCTCCTCGCCTTCCCAAAGACCATAAAATCCAACTTTGCCAACTGACTTGGGACCCTGATGGGGGAATACCATTTTAGCGGTGGCAGTAGACTAGTACAATATCTCCACCTGATCTACATCTTGGTTTTTTATCCATTTTAATATTAATTTTGATGTTTTTAGGTTTTTTGGTCTGATATTCTAATGTTTTAATCTTATACAGGTAATCTTTGCTTAGCAACCATTCAAAGTTACAACCTAGTGGTCCGTCCCCCCCGTAGTTACTACCCAGTCTCGAATGTTGCAGCACCACAGCCATCATTCACATTTATGAATGACAGCAGAGGCGCTGCAACATTTCCCCTGCCTATTGCCCACCCCTCTGACTGGGTCTTTACAGGAACTACACCTATGGAGATTCACTTACCTTGTGAAGATCTCCTCTCTGTGAGAAATATACTCATTACTCAGAGATTGACAAAGTCATGGAGTGAAGCAGCAAGCAGTTTATTGTAAAATATGTTCTTGCAAGATTGCATAGCTATTAAAGCAGGCACACCTAAGAATAGATTTCAGCAACTTTTTATGTCTTTAGCCCAAAGCGCACATCCCTCCCTTGCATGCCAGTAGTGGAATTCAAAAATTTTTTACTACTGGTTCTGTGGGCACAGCTTGGTGGGTGTGGCATGGCAGGGTAAAGATACTGCAAAATATCCATTCCCACCACATTCCAGGGGAAGGTTACTGCAAAATCCCATTTTCTCCCCACCCCACTCACTTGTTTTCCAGTTCTGTTCTCCTGTGCAGGGCAACAAAAAAAGACCCAGCTGATCAGCTGGGTCTCAGGAGGCAGAGAATAGATGGGGGCGAGGTCAATCAGAGGCGGTATTTGCTGGTTCTCCGAACTACTCAAAATTTCCGCTACCAGTTTTCCAGAACTGGTCAGAACCTGCTGAATGCCACCTCTGTTTCATCCCATTTGTCAAGAACCACAAGTTCACAATCTTCCCAACACACTTAGTTCCCCTCGTGAATTTCCCCATGTTTATCATTCTCCCCCCACACCTTTGCCCAGCTCTCCCTTTTCCTTAAACTACCTTTGCCCTTCCTAAGATGTTTGTTTCATATCTGTATAATTTTACTTAATCCGCAGTTCCTGCTATGAGCAGAACCAGTCATGTTGGATGTCCCATTGAATTGAATAAGAAAGTGTGTCTCAAACTCAGTAGCTCTGCTAAATAAGAAAGTGTTCCAGTTTGTGCACAAGAGAAAAAACAAGATAAGGCTAGAACAATGGGGAATTGTAATAAAGTGCTGCGATGTCAGAAACCGTGTAACTACTTTTGCTAGATAGGGAGCTAGTATGAACCTTCGAAATATATGTGTCAATTTGAAAACAGAAAGGATGTGAGCCAAGCCCTCGTACGAGGGGGCGGACAGTTAGGGTATAAAAATACTGCCTGAATTTTGCTCTGTGTTCCTTCAATGCCTGAGGGAATCCATCTCTGCAGACACGTGAATAAAACCTTGTTTTCCTTGGATCAACGAATCTTTTGGTGGTTTTTTTATCTGCTTCCACCTCACACTGCTTTTTTAAAAAATTAACTACATAAGCATAAGAACTGAAACAAGCGGTTAATTTCTACACTGCGCAAAATTGTGAGGTTAAAACTTTTGTTTTTGTTTGTTCTTACAAGCTGACTTGCTTTTTAGGAACATTTCCTATTTTCCAGTCTTGACTTTTTCCTTGGTATTCCAATGCTGTATTGAATTTTTAAGTACAAATCTCTCAAAAGGTACTTGCTTTTTGCAAAAACAACACTATCTTTATCAGTTTCTTGCATCTGTGCCAGTTTCTTTGCCTGCTTTGTTTCTTCAGGCCTTCAGCACATTTGCAGAGAACAGAGGCCTAAAGCACCAAGATCATGAAAGATCAGTCATGTTGCAGTATCTAAAGGTACTCCTGTGCATAGTCACGTAGCAGAAAATGAAGGCAATAAACAACTCCATATTAGGCAAAAGGAACTGGCAGGAACAAATAAACTCCAATACACATCCTTGTCTCTAATCCAATACACATCCTTGTCTCTAAAACTACTCAATAAAAGAGAACGTGACCAGTCCTCTGGGTGCTCTCATCAAGAAGATTCATTGTGTCCGTGTGGTTCTTCTTAATCGATGCGAGGTCCGGTCACCTAGGTGGGTGATCGAAACTCTGCCAGTTCCCGCCGGGTGATCTCTTCCACTGCGGTATCTAACAAACTTCACACAGTCATGTGACTGACCTCACATGATCTCGTACTACTTTAGGCTTCTGTTTTCTGTGAATTGAAACCTGGGCAATATATGTGGCAAAAGGCTTTGCAAATGGACGGAAGGCTTTGATCTTTCAGGAGTTCCCTCCATTTGCTGTTTCCTTGTTGAAGCCTGCAGGGAGATTGTATCATGATAAGCTTTAGTAGCCCTTTTTAAAAAGCCTTTGCCAGCATAAGCAGACTTTTGGAGGGACACACCCAGCCCTCTGGGCCTCCTCAGCAAAGACTTCCTCAAGAGCTTTGCCAATGAGAAAGGAGGAAGCAAGCAAAGAAACAGAGAGGCTGAAGAGTAGACAGATCTTCATAAGTTAAGTGAGGATGGAGTAAACAATTGTGGGGACTCCAGGGGAGGAAGAATAAGGTGGCTCAAGGGAGGCCTTGAGTGGTCTGAAGTAGATGGCCTGTTCCAACACTGGAACAGGCCCATGGCCTTCCCCACCCTGAGATACCTCATGTGCACTTAACAACCCACACATTCAATTAGCGAATATGTGGGTGAAAGCAGGTCAAGTTACGAGATTCACTCCTAAGAATCCTCATTTTACAAATGTAATTGGCAGGCTCAGTTATATTCATAACTTGAGGACTACCTTTTTGTTTTATTCTGTATTTATGATATTGTAAGCCACCTAGAATCACTTGGGATGGCATGGAAAATTTCATGAAAAAGAAGGAAGGAAGGAGGGAGGGAGGGAGGGAGGGAGGGAGAAAGGAATGAAAGGAAAGGAAAGGAAAGGAAAGAAGGAAAGAAAGAAAGAAAGAAAGAAAGAAAGAAAGAAAGAAAGAAAGAAAGGAAGGAAGGAAGGCCTGGAAAATTGCCAGACTCAATTCCAAATCAACTCAACACTATGGCACAGGCAGTTCTTTAAAATACACAGAGATCCAGTGAATTTTAAAATACAGCAAACTTTTACTGATATGTTTTTGCTCTTACACACACACACACACACACACACACACACACACACACACTTACCCAACGTCTATTACTCAGCTGCCTGGCACTAGCCAGAACAATGGAAGCTGCCAAAACTGGGATCCAAAAACATATTAAAACAACTAGGCAGATTTCAGGACTTCTTTTTATCCCCCAGAGTTGGTGGGGAGGGGCTTCCCATACAGGTCCAACTTCTTTGTTGGTGAGGCTTGGAGAGAGGGTTGTCATATGCTCAGGCCCAACTTTTGTCTTTTTTTTTTTTTTCATTAAAGATTTAGTTCTTTTCCTGATAAAATTTTTCCTTTCTTTTTCCACTCTGCTTACATGCCTTCACTACTTTTGAGTATGGTGGCTTTGGCCTATTGTTAGATATTAACACACTTACCTCCTATTGGTTGAATCGCAAGAGTGGGAAAAAACTAAACAGCCTCCACCGGTCAGAGCCATGGCTAGTTCGGCTATATAAAGAGCTGCCACATTTGCAGTTCACACATTTTTCCCTGTAGAGAATAAAATAGGGTTGAATGAGCTGGAGCCTCCTGTCATCTGTACCCAAGATTTAACACTGGCAGCAAAGGTGGGATACTGAGACAAGACCAGCAAGCATGTGGCAGATTAGTTTATGGCAACTATTCGGAAATAATGGCCAGAGCCAATACATTGCCCGCACAATTCGACCCCACAACAGAAGATTGGGAATCGTATGTCAACCGATTCCACATGTTCCTAGAAGAAGTGACCTTCTGAACATTTCTGAACAAAGAAACAGAGTGGTCTTCCTCACACTGCGGACATGCAATGTTCAAAATGGCAAATGCACTTTCCGCACCAAACAATGTGAAGACGATGGCCTGGCCAGACTTAGAGAGAATTCTGAGAGCACACTATACTCCCCTGGCATCCCGTTTAGTTAAAAGATATGAATTCTATCACCAAGACCAAAGGGAAAGAGAAAGTATCAGCGATTTTGTCAAAAACCTTTGGGACATCATAGGAGCTTGCGAGTTCCTGAATGTGAATGACACGATGAGATATCGCGTACTCTTGGGACTCCGAGATCTAACACTGCAGAGCCACCTACTAACTAAGCCAAAAATAACTTTCAAAGAGGCCATCGGAGAAGCATCAACCATAGAAGCATCCCAGAAATCAGCAGCCACCATGCAGAAAATGAATAAGATGCCCCAGCAACCGCTGAAAGAAACCACGAGGACATCGAGTCTGAGTCAGAGACCAATGAAAATGATGAGAAAGTGAGCCAACTTCATTTGGAAAGGAATCTGAAAAACAAGGAGTGAAAGAAGAAGGAATTCTGGTGCTCAGGGTGCACCATCCATTATCAGAATGCCATTTCTACAATTCCATTTGTCAACGTTGTGACTGATTGAGGCATATAGCAAGAGCCTGCCGAGCAGCACAACCCAGCTACAGAAGGCAAAGACCAAGCACATCCCTTCAGAACAAACAACCCAGCCTGGAGGGCATCGAAGCCAGTTCAGCTGGAACAGAAGAAGAGATGAACCAGCCAGTGACAGAGGTGAGACACACCAAACTGTGACAGTAGGCCATTCTAGCATGGCCCATGCAAAGAAAGTCCACATCCAAGTCACCATAAATGGCAGACCATGCAAAATGGAAGTAGATTCTGGTCTCCTGGGACACTATTAAAAACTGAGCCCAGAAATAACCAAGTTATCAACTAACAAAACAAAGACTGACATTAAAAGATTATCAAGGCAATAAGTTTCCAATGATAGGCAGTGGAAAATTTAAAGTGGCATTCAAAGAATATTCCAGATACCTACTGCTAACCATTGTAGACCGGGACCGACCAAGCCTACTTGGACTAGAATGGTTCAAACCACTAGGCATTGATACACAGCATTACTGAGCATTACTGAGAGTGAGTGGGAAGACAGCCTAGTTGAAGAATTCCAGGACGTGTTTGATGGACAGGTAGGCAACTACCCAGGTTCCCCTATCTCCTTTAATTTAGACCCATCCATAGCACCCATTAGGTTAAAGGCAAGGCAAATCCCCTTTGCACTGAAACCAAAGATAGATGAACAACTAGATAAGCTCATCGCGCAAAGGATTTTAGATCCCACTGACCACACCAAATGGGAAAAGCCTATAGTCACCCCAGTAAAGCCAGATGGGTCAGTACACAACTGTGCTGACTATAAGGCCACTCTGAATCGCGCCCTCCAACAAAGCGTGTACCCCATCCCAGTGGGACAACAATTCCTACATTCTTTGGGGCGAGGAAGGGTTTTTGCGAAACTTGATCTCGTACAAGCCTACCAACAATTACCAGTTGATGACAACATGGCAGAAGCCCAAACAATCATGACACACAGAGGGGCGTTTAAATGCAAGCAGTTACAATTCAGGGTCAGCGTTGTCCCAGGGCTGTTCCAGAGTCTAATGGAACACCTCCTACAAGGGTTAGGTGGAGTAGTGCCCTATTTTGATGATATCCTTATTTCTGCTAAAAACAAAGAACAACTACGAGACCACCTAAAGGAAGTATTAACCCGATCCAAAAACGTGGGACGAAAAGTGAAAAAGGAAAAATGCCAACTATCAGCAGATAAAGTAGAATTTCTGGATTTCCTGATAGACTGGAAAGAGATCCACCCCATAGAAAGTAAAATGAAAGCAATTAAAGAAGCCCCCAGGCCCAAAAACAAAAGAGACTTACAAGCCTTCTTAGGACT
>BLBF01016811.1:6991-24721 GCA_015471245.1 Laticauda colubrina
GTTGCTACAACTTTAACAGAACTACAATGACGTGGGATAATACCCGAAGGAAGCTGAACAGCACACATGTAAGTACCCGCGAAAACCTAAGAAAACATATATATATATATATATTCTAAAAATACAAGTTCCAGGTAAAAACTGTGAAAAAAGAGAAAGACATTCTGATCTCTGGAACAAAAAATTTATACTGTTCACTATTAGCCTCTGCTAACATCATCAGAGTGTAAAACTACCGTTAAGGAGATATGTGCCTTTATATAAATTAACCAATGGCCATTGTGCGCATGACTTTGACAGCATTCTCTCTCATTCCCTCCCTCAACCCAACAGACTTCCATCTTCAAGGCCCCTTTGTTTTGTCCACTATATAATATTTATATCATTTATATCATATTTTATATAAATTAGTTCCATATTTCATTACAGTTCACCATGCAAAGTCTATATGTATAGGCAATTTTCTCATGAGTGACAAATATTATCAAGTCTAGAATCCATTTAATAAATGGGGTCATGAAGACTATTTGTAATGCTCTTTCCAATTTCAGGTAAAATTTATTTGAATTGGTCTATTTAATGATTAGGACATTCACTTAATGATTGCAACATTTACTTAATGATTGTACCATTTGCATAACAACTGCCATGGAAAAGGCTGGAAATTTACTACCAGTCACAAGAATGCCTTGACTTCCAACCATAATAATTTACAACCCTAATTCAAAGCTCAATTCATTGAAATTTTACCCAGGGAAAGGATATTTTTAAAGGCTGAATACTCAGTATATATTTGTAAATATTACATATCTTACCTTTGAAATTACAAATGAAATGGTAATGAAATAATGAATGGTAATGAAATAATATTTTAATATTTTAAAGTTTCTTCAGCTGAACTCATTTTGTCCTTCGGAAGTTCTACAGATCTCCTTTTCATATTAAATCAAATATCTTTGCAAGACTTGCACTTCAGATATTCATGGCTTGATGTCATAATCAGATAGAGTGGCAAAAATAAATAATGCCGTAAAGTAATTATATTAAATAATATAAGAAATCCATGGGAAGGAGGAAAGGAACATTTCATTAAATATATGGCAATAAGAATTATTCAAAGAAACACAAGTACAAGAAATATATTTGGCATGTTCAAAGTTCTTCTAAGAACTTTCTTCAAAATCAAATTACTCTTGAGAAGGAAATGAATCACATATTTCAGAAAATTAGAAGAATTTTAATCATAAAAAGTTAGGAAAAGCTCTCTTTCTTTCGAGAGAAATTAGAATATAGATTTTATTGGCGAGTAGAGAGTTGTTAAAATTACAGCAAGAACTTATTTTTGAAAGATGTTAAAGGATCTTTAGATCCTTCAGATGGATGAAAATAATATTGCATGTTAAAAATGAATTAATTATGTGATAATTACGTGATAATTAAATTAACCACAAATGTTTTTATCCATTAAAAAATATGTTCTGATTTTTATTGTGAGAACACAATTAAAAGGAAAAAATAGATTGAAATTATTTAACTGTTTAAAACACAGTAGTATTTTCAGATGAAATTGAATGTCTCCAGATCACAATGCCAGCTGTTACCTTTTTCCTTCCCAAGATCCCTAGCCTGCAATAATTACTATAAACAGATGAAAATGAAAAAGCTAATAAAAATATTAATCAGGAAGAAGTAATTGTGAATACTCTAATTACTGTTCTTCAGTGTCTTTTGATATTGTATTTGAAAAACTAAAGACATAAGTTGACCTTGACTATTTCTGACTTCATGGGCATCCATGTTTCCTCCTCAACACAGTATAGTGGAATTACCATGGAAAATATTTTACAAGCATGTAAGCAACACAGTGTTTCTTATGATTTTTTTTAATCTGCTTCAGCTTTATGCTTACCAGAAAAAACAATCTGTTAAGGAGGGTGTTGAGGGGAAAAAAGAATAGAGCCCCTATCTAGTTATATACTGCCTAGAATCATAATCAAAGATCCTTCCTCAGGACTTTTTCATTTCTTCCCATCCCAGGTGAGACACTGCCATTTTCTTGGATGGTTACTGTGCCTTTTTACTTGTCCTTTGGACTCCAGGGAAAAATCACAAAGGAATCTTCTCTGGAGGCAATGCTTTTATAGTTTCCACAGTCTTGGTAAGCACAGCTCAACTATGCAAATGCCACATCTTCAGAAGAGGCTGGGGAGCTGTGTTGATCTTTTGTTAAAAATATGAGTTCAAAATCACAGAAATCTTTCCAGAATTCATTTCCTTTTTAAACTTGCCCAAAACTTGTCCAATTAAACTTGCCCAATATAGACAAACATTCATTTTGACTAACTGTTGTAACTCAAATTGTGCAATAACAAACTCCTCTATTAAGGATCAATTTTGCTATCAATGGTAAATCATGTTGCAAAAGCAGCTGGACAGAAACTGTGCCTTTGGTCTTTCATTTCAAAGCTTTTCTGCCTATTGGGTAGCTGAAGGATTTGAGTTCGAGAGTTTGTTGGCTGACTCTTTACTGATGTCTCTGCCTTCTCCTAATTAATACAAATATTTAGAATACTACATGTTGATGTGTGTGACACATTGAGGTCAGAGCAGCAAACTCACATTTTTTGAGTTTCCAGAATACTTTATTTTCTTATGTGAAGCCTTCTGGTCTTATAAACTACATTTTGATCTTGTAGCCTTCGAAGTGGAAAAGCCAGCTAGATTTTCTGTTATCAGTATGTAAATGATACCCAGCTCTTTATTTTAACCCTGTGCAGATGAAGCTATCAATCTACTACGGTAACCTCAAGACTGCATATGGATGGGGAGGAAGTGATCAATTCAGTGCAAGTAAAACTGAGTAGCTTTGGCCATTTGATCCCCAGGTTTACAATATTCCTTTCATTGGTCTTGGATGGGGGTGCAGTTCCCTATTCAGGACAGGTACACAATATGGGGTTCTTCTGCACTTGCAGCTACTGCTCAATCAGAAGGTGACACCTGTAACAGGAGGGTTCTTGCCCAAATTGATCTGGTGTAACATCTCTTCCTTGACAGGAAGATAATGAATGATATTTAATGATTAGGACATTCATTAAAGGTCATTCATGCCATGGTTACGCGCGCGCGCACATACACACACACACCAAGGATATTGGTAAAGACAGTGAGAGGGTCTTAGTCCTGGAATTGAAGGGCACATAGATGGGCATGGGTTAGTGTTTGGGGAATGAAGGTGAATTAATCAGATACATGCATACGGGTTTGAGAAGATGAGTGGGCCTATCGATTGATATCAGCCAACCCTTGTGGCTTTCAAGGATCCTGCCCAACAAGTTTCCAATTGTCCATCAAGGTTCCAGGTTTCCACCTGTCCATCAAGTCTATGGATCAGCTGGGACTATTGCTATTTTACTTACATCGCTGTTGTACTAAAACCTCCTTGCCTGTCCTCCTTGGTAAATGGAGTCTGAGGTGGTTCAGGACTTCAGGACTTCCATGACACAATACAACAAACTACTGAGAAGAATGAGCAAAAACTACAAGTGGTGGAAATCAGATCAGAACAAAATGAAAAGAAACTGGAATTAGTAGACAGAAAAATGTTGACAATGAATAAGGAATTAGAGGAACAAATTATCCACCTGGAGATGGATCTTGCTGCTTTTTACTTGAGGTTCCAGAATGTTATGGAGAGCAAAGAGGAAGATCTGAGCACCATCATGGCAGAGCTAATTGCACCAGCTCTACCTTACCAAACCTATGGTCTTTAGCAACAGTCATCCCTATTTTCAAAAAAGGTGACCCCTGCTATTTTGAAAACTACAGACCAATCTCATTGTGCTGTGCCATGTGCAAAGTAATGGAACCAATTATTAATCAATGTATTACCTTCCACCTAGAATCAAACAACTTACTCTCCAATAAACAATTTGGTTTCAGAAAAAAATTGTCCCTGCAATTTTCAACTTCTACACTGCAAAAACATATGAACTATACTTCTTCACCAGGATAAAGCAATAGATATAATTTACATTGACTTCTACAAAGCATTTGACTCAGTGGTTCATGACAAACTACTATCAAAATTAAATTCTTACAGCATTTCCGGATCCCTTCACAAGTGGATTCCTATCTTCTTGTCAAACAGGCAACAAACAGTAAGAACAGGAAACGCCCTATCAAACCCTGCACCAGTTATCAGCAGTATCCCCCAAGGAAGCGTTCTAGGACCCACACTCTTTACACTCTATATAAATGACCTTTGTGATCACCTTATTAGCAACTGCGTCCTCTTCAATGATGATGTAAAACTATTCAACACCACCGTCAATGCTACTGTCCTTCAAAAAGACCTTCATTATGTGTCTGAATGGTCTAACAGTTGGCAACTCCAAATCTCTACCAACAAATGCTCTGTCCTGCACATTGGCAAAAAGAAATCTATATACCAAATAAAAGCTAGGCATATATGACCTTGTTGATAATCCTCACTTTGTCAAGGACCTTGGAGTTCTCATATCAAATGACCTAAGCACCAAAGCTCACTGCAGCAGTATTGCCAAAAAGACCTTAAGAGTTGTAAATTTAATTTTACGAAGCTTCTCCTCTGGTAACACTAATTTGCAAACTAGGTCATTCAAAACCTTTGCTAGACCAATACTTGAATTCAGCTCTGTTGTCTGGAATCCGCACTGTATATCAAACATAAATACAACTGAGTGAGTCCAGAAGTATTTTACCAGAAGAGTACTACATTCCTCTGTTTGCAACAGAATACCCTACAGCACCAGACTTGAGATTCTATGCTTAGACAATCTTGAATTACACTGACTAAGACTGGACTTAAGTATAGTACATAAAATCATATGTTACAACTTCTTACCAGTTAATGAATATTTCAGCTTTAACAACAACAACGCAAGAGCACACAACAGATATAAACTAAATGTAAACCACTCCAAACTCGATTGCAGGAAGTACGATTTCAGCAACAGAGTGGTCAATGTCTGGAACTTACTACCTGATTCTGTTGTCACCTGCTCAAACCCCCATTCCTTTACCCTCAAACTAACTTCTATTAACTTCGCCCCATTCCTAAGAGGTCTGTAAGGGATGTGCATAAGCACACAATCGTGCCTACCGTCCCTGTCCTATTGTCCCCAGTTATTAGTTCCTATTTCTTGTATTTAAACTTATGTTTGTTCTTGCTTCTGTTGTATAGTAAGCTTTTGACAAATAAAATAAATAAATAATAAAATAAATAAAATACCTAGACTCAGTCAAAAGATCCTGCTGGAAATCGACAAAGCCTACAGAATTCAAATTAGCTATGCAAGACAAAATAGATGACTGCAAGAAGTCCACGTTAGGTTTGCTAGGAAGAAAGTAAGGGACATAATATATAAGATAATGAGGGATGAACTGTTAGTATACAAAGATAAAGAGATACAAACTTTAAAACAGACAATCATGAGCATCTCCCAGGTCACCTGGAACCTGAATTCTGAGTTAGCGCTCCTGTCAGAGAACTAGTAGTGTGATCTGAAATTGGGAGAACATACGCTGTCTCCTTTTCATGGGTCAGATCAGACCCTGATTTCCTAGGGATTCTCTAATGCTATGACTCACCACAGGAATTGGACAAAATAGATTGGTCTGCTTCAACTGACTGATTGCTGAGAAGTTTCAAAGGGAGCTGGGGACTATTCCTATTGGTCTGCTGCATGGTCAATCAAGGTCTTGGCTGTTGCTTGGAACAAGGGGGCTGCTGAGGACTTGGATCGGATTGTACCCATCTCTCTCCTTTTCTCACGCTGCATGGTGTACAGAGAAATTGAGAGATCAAATTGTAGAAAAGCATCTAAACACTGCTTGTGTTCAATAAGGAATGAACTCAACGGAACACAGGTGAGAACCACCATTAAAGCCTATATTGTGCCTTTAAGACTGACAAATTTTTGATATTTCTCCATCTTTATTGCAGATGCAGAATCCATTTCTGGCTATTCTAATGAGTCATCATTATCATGCAAATATTTTCTTGTCAGGAATGTTAATGGATGTATGATCCCTTGGCTCTTTAAGTCATTGGTTTTTTTCTGTGTTTGTAGAATTCTGTTTATCATCATCATTTTATCTCAAAGTTTGCACAATTAAATACAACTTCGGTGGATTAAAACATCAAAATAACATAGTTGCACAAAGAAAGAAATCCAGATCAAATATAAATTCAGCAACATCAGTTCTACCACCTATATATTTTTGGGGCTGAGTTTCCCAGACAAGGATCAGCAAACTCTGACTGTTATAGGGGAAGACCACTTCTTAAAGATGCAGAAGAAGCTTTTTCATGCACTAATGGAAGGTTGACAAAAAGCATTTCCAATTCTATGATTGAGTGAGTTGCCTCCTTCAGGCTCAGATAGCAACATATCTGCTGTTTGTTTGTTTATTATTAGACTTAAAGTGGCATACATAAGCAGTCAGTTTGCTCAATAATAGCTCAGTGAAAAGAGGTTTTGTTCTCACTCTTTCTGCCCAAACTTCTTCATATAATTTTTAAGAGCTTCCTTTGCAGAAGGAGACTTGAACTTGCAACAACTTGTACACTTATAAATCCTTCACAATGCAGTGTTGCATTGTACATAATACTCCAATACATTAGTACTCTTCATCAGGTATGTTTCATTTATTCCCATCCTGCATTAGATTAGGAATTGTCTCTATTCCTTTTTTCCTGTCCCTTAGAAGAATTGGTAATATTTCCTCTCAGAGACAATGCTTTCATGGTCTCCTATAGGTAGTTCTTATGTTCTTATGAAGTTAGTTTTCTGATCTAATCTACCTCTTGGGCAAAAGATTGTTCCCTCGGAATGGCAAAATCTCAAGAGTTATTCAGCCTAAATTACTTTCTTCCAGTGAGGAAAATCAAAGTAACATCAGACAATAAGATTAACATGGTAAATAGACACACACACTCACAAATTAGAATCAATAGAGTAGTAAAAGCATTTTTATTATTTGAATTATTAAACATTTAGTGAGAATTAAGCATGTTTAATATTATTTTCTGGCCAAAATGATATTAAGGATTTTTCCTTTCTTAAACTGAATGTCTTTAAAGCCAGCAGTTTGGAAGAGCATTCGAGGTTGTGATTCTTTCCGTGATCTTCCTTCACATATAACCAACATTATCATGCAGTACAAATGAGCAGGAAGCGACCCAGATATTTTGTCATCAATAACTGGATCCACTGCCAAGATTCCACCACCTGTTGCAAAGTAATTTATAAAATCAGTAATAGGTTGCCTACAAAAGATATGATGTTCTTCATCTCATTTTCATTTTTATAGCTGTGACCTTTCTCCCAACATTTCCCCCCCTCTTCTAAAAAGATTATTGTGGGTTCTTTTTCCCTAGGTTAAGTCCATGCTCCATTTTAGTCTCCTGAGAGTCCTAAAAGATATATAAAATATTATGTCAACCCTGGATCTTTCATTATAGACTAATATATTAACATATGTTAATATATAACATAACATATGCCACTTTAGCCTATTTACCACAGGACTGCTTCCCACACTCTGCCGATGTTTTATGACTGAAGTACCAGGAAAGTTCTAAGAAATCTTTCCACAGGTGGCTTTCATTTAAATTCAGTAAGTGACATTTATTCTGTCTTGGGGGGGGGGGGGAGAGTAAGAAAGAAGTAGGTTTCATAACATAGCTTTCATAGGCACCTATGGAAGGAATTGGATTCCATAGTATAGTAATGCTTCTATGTTGGTTAGGGAACACACAAAAAACTGCTGTGGCCCAGGAGGCCTCAGTCTGCTTCCCTGCCTTCTTCTTACCGGACTTAGAAGTTCCAGGCCTTCTCCTTGCACCATCATCTTCTGGTCTACTATATTTAACTTTTCGTGTAGCTGCTGACAACTATGTCAAGCCAATGTGAGCCATAGCCAGACAGCTTGCAAACATAATGTTCTGAAGAATAGAAAGGCTAGCAGATGGAGTAGAGGGGAACTCATGTGTGGACTCGAAAAAGGAAGCTGGGCTACTGAAAATAGCAATAGCAATATACTGATTCATATAGTGCATTACAGCCCTCTCTAAACAGTTTACAGATTCAGCATATTTCCCCCAACAATCTGGGTCCTCATTTTACCCACCTCGGAAGGATGGAAGGCTGAGTCAACCTTGAGCCTAGTGAGTTTTGAACTGCCAAATTGCAGTCAGCAGAAGTAGCCTGCAATACTGCACTCTAACCACTGCGCCAGCAAAATCTGAGCTTCCTTTCTCTGGCCCAGCACAGCGGTTCCCTTCTGCACATGGAAGGCAGGGAAAGCCCTCCATGGATCAGGGAAAGAAAGCTCTGTCAGTCTCCAAGAAAGATATGTAGTGATTCTTCCAAACATAGGTCTTTATTGTTCTACATGTACAGACAGAATCTTGTCAAACTGAAGCAAACTTCAGGAAGAGTTAAGTCTTGGGGCTATTAGGGAAGAGTTGGCTTCATCCTCTTTCTCTTGCACAAACTATCCAAACTCAGTTGTCTTTAATTTCTCTGGATGTGTCCCCTCCTTCTGGGAGTCTGCCCAACTACATTCCATCATATATCAGACCTTTGAGATCCAAGCTTTCTTTCTGCAGCCTAGTACAAAAATTCAATGCATGGAAAGAAACTGCCTGTTCTCTTTTGGCATGCAGTTTTTCAGTCCCCCCACTTAACAAGGCACACAACTGCTTAACAGTCTCAAAGAAAGACCCAGTGGTCACATATGCTTTCAGATAGTCCTTGATTTATAACCCAATTGGACCCCAAATTCCTGATGTTAAGCAAGATAGTTGTTAAATGAGTTTTGTTCCATTTTACAATTTTTCTTGCCATAGTTGTTAAATGAATCATTGCAGTTGTTAAGTTAGTAACACAGTTATAAAGTGAACCTGGCTTCCCTATTAATTTTGCTTGTCAGCAGGTTGCAAAAGGTAATCACATGACCCCAGAACATCAGAATCATCATAAATAGGAACCCGTTGCCGAGCATCTGAATTTTGTTCACATGCCCATCTATTCGAACAGTCACTAAAAGAATAGATATAAGTCAAGGACTACCTGTATCTCTTAATGACTGCAAAGACCTATAACCAACCTTCTGACCCCTTTTAGAATGGAATGGAATGGAATGGAATGGAATGGAATAGAATAGAATAGAATAGAATAGAATAGAATAGAATAGAATAGAATAGAATAGAATAGAATAGAATAGAATTCTTTATTGGCCAAGTGTGATTGGACATAAATTCATAAAAAATCTATGGATTGCTCTGGTTGATTGGTTTGTCTTCCCATTGACAAATGGCAATTTTTCTCTTTCTAACAATGCCTACCTGGCTTACAGGCTGTAAATACTTTTGTTAGCAGCTGGATACACTTTTCGTCACTCGGTTAAACAAGACTCTTGATAAGATATAAAGATCTGCTTCGGGAATTGGATCTTTAAAAAAATCTCCTGTAATAAGAATAAATCTCTTAATAAGATAGGTAATTCTACGAACTCTACAATGATGCTGGCTTTTTTTCAACTACTGCTTTAAAATGGCAGAGATGTTGATTCAAAGCACATATTACTTGATGGAAAGAGATCTGGGATTCATCTGAAAATGCATTATATTTTTTTGATATTTCCATAACTCCAGGAAGATCGAAAAGTTTCACGGTACAATTTGGGTACACTGAAACCAATTCCTTAGCTAAGCCACCACTACTTCCTTGGGAAAAAAAACAACACAATGCAAAAAAGGAACTTTGTGAGACAGATATCCTCCATATCAATATTTTTAACAAGTTATTAGAACATTTGTTATGATTTTTAGCTTACCTCATTATTTTATTGTTCATATAGCTGTGCTAAACAAATGTGTAATATTGTCATTTAAAGAAGTGTATGTATGTTTGTTTGTTTATTTATATGTCAAACTTATTAAATGTACATCTCCCTCACTGAGGGGCTCTGGGCAGTGTACAATTTAATCAATAAACAAAGCATTTTGCAACCCTGTAATCCCTTTTATCAGGATGGAATCAGGGCAACTAATTGAAGCTGAGCATTTACTGGTTGGTGCCCTTCCTAACGCCTACACAGAGTTTGCAGCAGATATTTTCTCTTTGCATTCTGATAGAGAAACATATGTCACTGCCTAAGATTGAACTTTCAACCTTCTGAGTGGAAGCAAGTGTCTTCATCTCCAGGCCAGCATGTCACTTAATATAATAAAGCATTAAAAATGAATTTAATTTAAGATAAAAAATGTAAAACATTATAAAAGTGCAAGAGATGGGAGGCGTAAAGAGAAAACAGGTGTCAGAGGGAAAGGGGGTCTCTTGGATTCTCTCCTATGGATGTGTGGCCTCTAATGTCCCACACACATGCCTACACAGCCAGGTTTTGAAGATTGGAAGCTTTCCTCACCTCTAGGGGAAAGATGTCCCACAAAGGAGGAACAATGACAGAAATGTCATCTTCCTTGATCCTGCCAATCAGAATTCTCTCATTGACTGATTCTGTAGCACACGTGCAGCACCCCGAAGGAGCGGTCCTTCTCCCCAAGCCTGGGTGCGATTGGCAGCTTGCCAGTTTGGATGCAGATAAAAGTCCCCAAGCTTGGAAATGAGAGCAGGGTATGTATGTGCATACAAGATGACAGAGAGGTCCTTCTCCCCAAGGCCACAGTGCAATTGGCAGCTTGCCAGCTTAGATGCTGATACAAGTCCCCAAGCATGGAATGGGGTGTGTCAGTGTCTCTGTGTTGTGGCCTGTCCGCCGCCGGCCCCTCCAGAAGCCAAATCAGAGGAGGAGGAGGAGGAGCTGTGGGAGTCAGAAAGTCAGCATCAAGAGAGCTCCGAGGGGGAAAAGGGAATGGAAGTGGCGGAGAGAGATATAGAGATAGAGCCTGGGCCATCCATCAGCCCTCAGATGGAGAGTCAACAGCCCCCAGGCCTGGAAGTGGCTGATGAGAAAGAGGAGGAATAGCTGGATCCAGTGCCTGATGCACAGGTGCAAAGAAGGCAGAGGAGAGGAGAGCAATGGTTTCTGTGTCAGTATGTCAGAGTGTCTGTGTTTGCCTCACGCAGGCCAGGCCAGCTTTGGAAACCAGAGGAGAATGCCCAGTCTCATGGCAAGTTGTACCCTTGGCAAATTACCCAGGACAACTTGTCCCATGGCCAGGTGGCAATGGCTAGTTGTTCCATTCCAGCCTGGCTAGTTGTTCCATTCCAGCCCCACCCTTGCAGGGTAGGGTGGGTTTTTGTTTTTGTTTTTTGCAAGACTTCAGTACAGGTTTGTGATTTCTTCCTTCATAGGGTTGAGAAAAAATGACTGACCTAAGGTCACCGATCTGGGTTTTTGTCTGGAGCTGGATTACAACATCTGGTGTCCCAGTTTCGAGACTGAATGCCGTAACCTGGGGGTGTCAAACTCAAGGCCTGGGGGCCACATGCAGCCTGCAATGTGGTTGGATCTGACCTATGGGGCCATCCTGGAAAATGTAAGGGGTCAGTCCCATTGCTTTGGCCCAGTTTATTCAATGCAAAGAGGAAATATTGAGCCAGCATGGCTTCAGCCCTGTCTACCAATGTAAAGAGGAAACATGCCAGCAGTTTGGGGAGTGGCATCAAGCTGGTCATGCCCGCCCAGTCGGCCATGCCTGCCCAGCCCCCTGAGGTCAACCACAGCCCTGATGCGGCCCTCAATGAAATTGAGTTTGGCATCCCTGCCTTAACCACTACACCACCTGGCTTTATCTTAATTCAATGCATCATGACAGTATCATCCCAGGCGAGGGAGAGAAAATGAAGAAAAAGAGTGTTTTCATCTTCAGAAATGCTCCCCCCTCTTTCCAAACAGTCTCAGGATTGGTACTTATTGTGAGACATCCAATAATTCCGATAAGCTAAACCATATAAAATTAGGTATTTAAAAGTAAGGTTCAAAACTCTAGAATAAAAGGATCATAGAGTAGGATTCTACAACTCTACTTTTGCAATCAGGGAATTAATTGATCAATCAATCAGAATAGAGCTGGAAGGGATCTTTGAGATCTTCTAATCCAACCTTCTGTTCAAGCAGGAGACCCATCAAAAACTTTCAGTGATGAAGCACCCACAACCTCTGGAGGCAAACTGTCCCATTGGTTACAAGGTCTTGACAGAGCTGGAGATGTCTTTCAATCCAATTTTACCAGGATATCACATAGTATCATGCTAGTAAGGGGCATGATGAAGATCTTCAGATACTTACCACCCAGATCATAAATGAGCTGAAATTCAGAAAGATCAAAGGCAGAGACCACGTCTTTTCCATGCAGACTCCAGCCCTCATTCATGAAATTGAGAAAGCTTTCAATACCTTCCTTTGAACTAGAATTGAAATTTGCATTGGCAGATGATTAACAACTACATGAAATACAATATGATTAACATCTGATCATACGTCTAAAATTATATTTTTCATTATGTAGCCATGGTTTCTGCAAGTTTTTGTGTTAATTATCTGGTTTTGAAGAACAGATTATTTAATATTTGTCTTGACATTTGATGGCATTAGTAATCCATATGACTTAGATGAATTATTCTCATTTCCATCCAATTTGTACCCTGAGCAATTCCTGGGCAGAATTGTTGAATACTGTGTTCCAATATTTGCCTTAGGATCAGCTGTCATGGAAGGACCTCAGAAGTAGCCAACATTCTTGTGGGCTGGCATTTGAGCAACAGAAAATACATGACAAGGATTTGGAAGAATCTCTGGATAATGAATGAAAGCACCTTTGTTCTTAAACTGGATCATACTGCACATTCTAGCAATTGATCTGTAGATGAATTAGCTCTACTTGTAGATTCCAGTTTTCCCTTTTGAAAATTAATTCTCACTCAATGAGACAGGTTGTAAAAATATCCCAATGCCAGGAAAGAGAGACTGAAGACTGGAAAAAAATAACATCATAAGACAGAAAGGACATGTGAAAGTATGTATATTGTCATGCCCCAGCATATAACTTTTATATACTGCTGTTGCTCTCCAGCCCAACTACAAATATGCCCAACATGCAATCTTTATATACATCTGCTTTATTGTAAAAATAGGTGGTTTAATTGCAGGTCGAGCTGCACACAGACTAACATGTAGCAACGACAGAACAGTGAAACAGCAGCTACCCAGCAAGTGGGATACAGGATAATGACTATACAGAGACCTGCTACTCTGCCAACTCAGCTACCTGCATACAGCCATATATCAGCCTCTAGCCAGTCAAATACCTCCAGAAGACACCATGTCACAGAGCTGGGCGTCTCTAATTCTTCCAGTCATTGACCAGTAATGCACTTACCATTGCCAGTGCAAAGACTGAAGCAGCAAAAGCACGAGCAGACTTTGCTGAACAAGAAATGGAAATGAAAAAAGAGAGAGCATGGTTAGAAGCTGAAAGAATCCAGCAAGAGGCATCCCAGGAGATGCAGAAAGCATGGTTAGAGACTGAAAGAATGCAGCAAGAAACATCCCTGGAAATGCAGAAAGCCCTATTAAAAGCCAGTTTAGAGCGGAATGCTATAGAGAAAGAAGTAGCAGCTGCCATAACCAAAGCCCTAAAAAGAGCTGTATATTCTGATGATGAATACAGTAAACACAGCAATGTGCTTGAGCCAGAAGCTGAACCCCAAGATGCCCTGCAACGCACTTCAGAGTACGTCTATCAGCACTCCAGGCCAAGCAACAATGCTCCCCTTGATGGAAAAGACAACTTACAAGAGACAAGCCAAAGGTGGTACTCAGTTCCACTACAGGCTAATAGACCCCCTACACCCAAGGTACTTGAATCTGCAAATTATCCTAAGGATCAACCTTCACGCCAGAGCAACATAGAAAGGACCAGCTGAAACCAGAGACTCCTAAAAGGTATGACTACACAACACCTTTTCACCAGAGCAATGCACAATCCACCATAGACCTTGCCAAGTTCCTTGCATGACGTGAGCTAGTCACACAAGGACTTGAAAAGTTTAATGATCGTCCTGAAAGCTATAGAGCCTGGTGATCTTCCTTCCAAAATGCCATCAAAAGCTGAGATTTGTCATGCAGTGATGAGATAGATTTAATAATTAAATGGCTTGGAATTGAATCTGTTGAGCATGCAAAATGAATCAGGACAATAAACATAAACTACCCTGAAACAGCCCTTCAAACAATCTGGGACAGACTTGATGAGTGCTATGGCTCAGCAGAAGTAGTGGAAAATGTCTTGTTGAAAAGACTTCATAGCCTTCCCAAAATACCTAATACAGCCTATAAGAAACTTAGGGAACTTACTAATGGAACTTCAAGTAGCCAAGTCAGAAGGAACCTTGCAAGGACTTGCATTCCTTGATACAGCCAGAGCAGTGGTGGGATTCAAATTTTTTTACAACCAGTTCTGTGGGCATGGCTTGGTGGGCGTGGCAGGGGAAGGATTCTGTAAAATCTTCAGTCAGAGGTGGGATTTGCTGGTTTTCCGAGCTACTCAAAATTTCTGCTACCAGTTCTCCAGCACTGGTCAGAATCTGCTGAATACCCACCTCTGAGCCAGAGGTGTCAACCGCATTGTACAAAAGTTACCCTGTAACTTACAAGAGCAGTGGATCACACTTGGCTCTGAATACAAAAGAGAGTACAATGTTCCATTTCCCTCCTTCTCTGTTTTTGTGGAGTTCGTGTGTCAACAAGCTAAAACAATAAATGATCCTAGCTTTGATTTCACATTGTTATGTGCTGCTCCTTCAGAGCATAACCCTTGTAAGTCTTCAGTAGCAGTCCACAAAAGTAATGTGACTCATCCAGATTCCCTTCACAGATCTGCCAGCTCCTCTCACATAGAAACTGGAATCAGAGATCCTGATAAGCAGTGTCCTCTACACCAGAAGCTACATCCTCTCCTAAAATGTAGAACCTTCAGGGACAAGTCCATAGAAGACTGCAAAACTTTCCTGAAAGCAAACAACATTTGCTACAAACGCTGCTCATTAGTCCCTCACTTTGCCAACAACTATAAGGTCAGTGTATAATGCATAGAATGTGGCAGCACAGGCCACAACACAGCTTTGCACCAGAGCCAACACCATGGACTTTACAACACACTTACAGTGTCAGTGAGCATGGCAGGGAGGAACCACTGCTACAACCACAACAGAAATCAATGCAAAATGCACAAAGGTCTGCAAAGGGACTGAAGGCAGCAAGTCCTGCTCCAAAATCTGTTTAGTCAGAATCTACCCAGCAGGACAAAGGGACAAAAAGCCATCAATGCTATTCTAGACAAGCAAAGTAACAGGTCTTTGGTCAACTCAGCCTTCTTTGATGCCTTTGGCATGAAAGATCCCAGCATTCCATATTCCTTAAAAACATGTGCAGGAATTGTGGAAACAGCAGGGAGAAGAGCATTTGATTACTAAGTTGAGTCAGTAGATGGGAAAACATGCATGACTTTACAAACTCTTATTGAATGAAGCCAGATTCCTGATCAAAAATCAGAAATACCTATACCAGATGCAGCAATTCATCACCTATATTTGAACTGAATAGTTCATCTGCTACCAGAGTTCAATCCTCAGGTTCAGATAGTCTTGCTCCTAGGGAGAGATATTTTACAAGTCCACAAAGTGAGAGCTCAGATCAATGGTCCCCACAATGCTCCATACACTCAGAAATTAGACCTGGGTGGGTCATTATAGGAGGCGTCTGTTTAGGAGGCATGCATAAACCAACCTCTGTTAGCAGCATGCTGACAAACACATTAGAGAATGGACATGCTTCCATTTTTCAGCCAAGCCACAACCAATTCCTCTTAAAGAAATCATCACACATTACCCATCTGCCTTGACCCTTCATAAGCTCCTTTAGTGACAACCTCACATGTGACACTGAGCAAGATCCTTCAAGGTACACAGTCTTCCAAAAAATGGAAGATGACAACAGATGGCAACATCTACTGAGGACAAACTCCCTTTAGAAAAGACAGAGTAGGAATTATTCAAAGAAGATAGTGACAACCGGGTCACCCCTCTTCCCTTCAGAGACATTGACATTGTCCCCAAAAAGACAATGCCTACCTAACAATAAAGGATGAGTTGTAGCCTGCTCCTTGCCATAGTCTCCATAGTTCATCTATGCCATTCATACCTCAGAACCTGAGGACAATACCATAGCTCAAATGGCACCACAACCTACAGCAACACCACAAACAGCAAGCTTCAAAAAACAATTGAACCAGTCTTCTGCAATATCTCCCACAGTATCTGTTCAACAGAATGGTGCTGGATATATATCAGACGACCTCAGCAGTTCTAAGGGAAAAGCTAGCAATGGGATGTTACATTCCAGACTTAGATCACTGTCAAGTTCCCAGAAGCCTCATTGGCAACTGCAGTGGCACCACCACATCGGTGACCATACTAGCAAAAAAGCAATGGCAGCTCATCTAATGCGACTATCTCAGAATTCAAATAGTGGTATCGGTTGATACCAGGCGGGGAGTGTCATGCCCAGCATGTAACTTTTATAAATTGTTATTGCTTTCTAGCCCCAGCTAATGCCCAGAGGGACAAATATGTCCCAAACATACAATCTTTTTATACTGCTGTTGCTCTCTAGCCCCATTTAGTGGCTAGAGAGACAAATATCATTTCTATTGTTTGAAGCTGACCCACCAGCCTGCACTCTCAAAACATGTGCACGCTGGGAAACCAGACTCTATTCCCTTTAGCATTTGGAGCAGGCAGAAACACAAAGAATCCATCTTAATCTGAGGCACATGGTCATCCAAGGACAAACTCACATCCCACACACAGAGCATCACTGGTGAGATGTAAATTACTTGTACTTGTTTTGGTGTTGGGATTCAAAAAAAATTACTACCAGTGCTGTGGGCATGGCAGGGGAAGGATACTGTAAAATCTCCAGTCAGAGGTGGTATTTGCTGGTTCTCTGAACCACTCAAAATTTCCACTGCCAGAAAATCTCCAGAACTGGTCAGAACCTGCTGGATACCACCTCTGTTGTATTTATAGATTATTATGATCAGCAGTAACTCAATACTGCCTATCTTGTATTTCATTCTCATTGCATATATTCCTATTTTCTCCAATTTCACCATATCCTGTTCTTTGAATAAAGCATCCAGATCTACATATATAGTCTGTTTTATTGGAGCATAGGTGGGTTTAGCTATATGGCAAACTGCACGCAGAATAACCTATACTAAGGGCATTACATATATTATTCATGCTTTTATAAGATCCAAACATAGCTATCTCTCATACTGTTCCTTTTTAGGGCAATCAGCTTTATGCAAAGGCTGGGTAATAATGAATAGATAAGCTGGGAAGTAGAAGATAACAAGAAAAAAAAACACAAACCAAGATTATGAAAACAATATTCAGCACATCTCTCTATACCTTCTTATCCTTGCAAACGTGGTGATAAATTGGCTGATTGACTGGTTTGCAACCTAGGCTCCAAATTTGTGATTTTGGGGTGGATAGAATAGTGTGAAGATCATTAGAATAAAACTATGCTTTGGTTCTCTTTTTGGCAGATTGCTCATAATCAATGTTGGTGGGTAGTGCTGCTAGTCTAGGCTTGTTTAGTAAAAAAAAAAAAAAAATCCATGAAAATATTTGCAGAGTTGCAAATTGA
>BLBF01016812.1:6991-24720 GCA_015471245.1 Laticauda colubrina
GTTGCTACAACTTTAACAGAACTACAATGACGTGGGATAATACCCGAAGGAAGCTGAACAGCACACATGTAAGTACCCGCGAAAACCTAAGAAAACATATATATATATATATATTCTAAAAATACAAGTTCCAGGTAAAAACTGTGAAAAAAGAGAAAGACATTCTGATCTCTGGAACAAAAAATTTATACTGTTCACTATTAGCCTCTGCTAACATCATCAGAGTGTAAAACTACCGTTAAGGAGATATGTGCCTTTATATAAATTAACCAATGGCCATTGTGCGCATGACTTTGACAGCATTCTCTCTCATTCCCTCCCTCAACCCAACAGACTTCCATCTTCAAGGCCCCTTTGTTTTGTCCACTATATAATATTTATATCATTTATATCATATTTTATATAAATTAGTTCCATATTTCATTACAGTTCACCATGCAAAGTCTATATGTATAGGCAATTTTCTCATGAGTGACAAATATTATCAAGTCTAGAATCCATTTAATAAATGGGGTCATGAAGACTATTTGTAATGCTCTTTCCAATTTCAGGTAAAATTTATTTGAATTGGTCTATTTAATGATTAGGACATTCACTTAATGATTGCAACATTTACTTAATGATTGTACCATTTGCATAACAACTGCCATGGAAAAGGCTGGAAATTTACTACCAGTCACAAGAATGCCTTGACTTCCAACCATAATAATTTACAACCCTAATTCAAAGCTCAATTCATTGAAATTTTACCCAGGGAAAGGATATTTTTAAAGGCTGAATACTCAGTATATATTTGTAAATATTACATATCTTACCTTTGAAATTACAAATGAAATGGTAATGAAATAATGAATGGTAATGAAATAATATTTTAATATTTTAAAGTTTCTTCAGCTGAACTCATTTTGTCCTTCGGAAGTTCTACAGATCTCCTTTTCATATTAAATCAAATATCTTTGCAAGACTTGCACTTCAGATATTCATGGCTTGATGTCATAATCAGATAGAGTGGCAAAAATAAATAATGCCGTAAAGTAATTATATTAAATAATATAAGAAATCCATGGGAAGGAGGAAAGGAACATTTCATTAAATATATGGCAATAAGAATTATTCAAAGAAACACAAGTACAAGAAATATATTTGGCATGTTCAAAGTTCTTCTAAGAACTTTCTTCAAAATCAAATTACTCTTGAGAAGGAAATGAATCACATATTTCAGAAAATTAGAAGAATTTTAATCATAAAAAGTTAGGAAAAGCTCTCTTTCTTTCGAGAGAAATTAGAATATAGATTTTATTGGCGAGTAGAGAGTTGTTAAAATTACAGCAAGAACTTATTTTTGAAAGATGTTAAAGGATCTTTAGATCCTTCAGATGGATGAAAATAATATTGCATGTTAAAAATGAATTAATTATGTGATAATTACGTGATAATTAAATTAACCACAAATGTTTTTATCCATTAAAAAATATGTTCTGATTTTTATTGTGAGAACACAATTAAAAGGAAAAAATAGATTGAAATTATTTAACTGTTTAAAACACAGTAGTATTTTCAGATGAAATTGAATGTCTCCAGATCACAATGCCAGCTGTTACCTTTTTCCTTCCCAAGATCCCTAGCCTGCAATAATTACTATAAACAGATGAAAATGAAAAAGCTAATAAAAATATTAATCAGGAAGAAGTAATTGTGAATACTCTAATTACTGTTCTTCAGTGTCTTTTGATATTGTATTTGAAAAACTAAAGACATAAGTTGACCTTGACTATTTCTGACTTCATGGGCATCCATGTTTCCTCCTCAACACAGTATAGTGGAATTACCATGGAAAATATTTTACAAGCATGTAAGCAACACAGTGTTTCTTATGATTTTTTTTAATCTGCTTCAGCTTTATGCTTACCAGAAAAAACAATCTGTTAAGGAGGGTGTTGAGGGGAAAAAAGAATAGAGCCCCTATCTAGTTATATACTGCCTAGAATCATAATCAAAGATCCTTCCTCAGGACTTTTTCATTTCTTCCCATCCCAGGTGAGACACTGCCATTTTCTTGGATGGTTACTGTGCCTTTTTACTTGTCCTTTGGACTCCAGGGAAAAATCACAAAGGAATCTTCTCTGGAGGCAATGCTTTTATAGTTTCCACAGTCTTGGTAAGCACAGCTCAACTATGCAAATGCCACATCTTCAGAAGAGGCTGGGGAGCTGTGTTGATCTTTTGTTAAAAATATGAGTTCAAAATCACAGAAATCTTTCCAGAATTCATTTCCTTTTTAAACTTGCCCAAAACTTGTCCAATTAAACTTGCCCAATATAGACAAACATTCATTTTGACTAACTGTTGTAACTCAAATTGTGCAATAACAAACTCCTCTATTAAGGATCAATTTTGCTATCAATGGTAAATCATGTTGCAAAAGCAGCTGGACAGAAACTGTGCCTTTGGTCTTTCATTTCAAAGCTTTTCTGCCTATTGGGTAGCTGAAGGATTTGAGTTCGAGAGTTTGTTGGCTGACTCTTTACTGATGTCTCTGCCTTCTCCTAATTAATACAAATATTTAGAATACTACATGTTGATGTGTGTGACACATTGAGGTCAGAGCAGCAAACTCACATTTTTTGAGTTTCCAGAATACTTTATTTTCTTATGTGAAGCCTTCTGGTCTTATAAACTACATTTTGATCTTGTAGCCTTCGAAGTGGAAAAGCCAGCTAGATTTTCTGTTATCAGTATGTAAATGATACCCAGCTCTTTATTTTAACCCTGTGCAGATGAAGCTATCAATCTACTACGGTAACCTCAAGACTGCATATGGATGGGGAGGAAGTGATCAATTCAGTGCAAGTAAAACTGAGTAGCTTTGGCCATTTGATCCCCAGGTTTACAATATTCCTTTCATTGGTCTTGGATGGGGGTGCAGTTCCCTATTCAGGACAGGTACACAATATGGGGTTCTTCTGCACTTGCAGCTACTGCTCAATCAGAAGGTGACACCTGTAACAGGAGGGTTCTTGCCCAAATTGATCTGGTGTAACATCTCTTCCTTGACAGGAAGATAATGAATGATATTTAATGATTAGGACATTCATTAAAGGTCATTCATGCCATGGTTACGCGCGCGCGCACATACACACACACACCAAGGATATTGGTAAAGACAGTGAGAGGGTCTTAGTCCTGGAATTGAAGGGCACATAGATGGGCATGGGTTAGTGTTTGGGGAATGAAGGTGAATTAATCAGATACATGCATACGGGTTTGAGAAGATGAGTGGGCCTATCGATTGATATCAGCCAACCCTTGTGGCTTTCAAGGATCCTGCCCAACAAGTTTCCAATTGTCCATCAAGGTTCCAGGTTTCCACCTGTCCATCAAGTCTATGGATCAGCTGGGACTATTGCTATTTTACTTACATCGCTGTTGTACTAAAACCTCCTTGCCTGTCCTCCTTGGTAAATGGAGTCTGAGGTGGTTCAGGACTTCAGGACTTCCATGACACAATACAACAAACTACTGAGAAGAATGAGCAAAAACTACAAGTGGTGGAAATCAGATCAGAACAAAATGAAAAGAAACTGGAATTAGTAGACAGAAAAATGTTGACAATGAATAAGGAATTAGAGGAACAAATTATCCACCTGGAGATGGATCTTGCTGCTTTTTACTTGAGGTTCCAGAATGTTATGGAGAGCAAAGAGGAAGATCTGAGCACCATCATGGCAGAGCTAATTGCACCAGCTCTACCTTACCAAACCTATGGTCTTTAGCAACAGTCATCCCTATTTTCAAAAAAGGTGACCCCTGCTATTTTGAAAACTACAGACCAATCTCATTGTGCTGTGCCATGTGCAAAGTAATGGAACCAATTATTAATCAATGTATTACCTTCCACCTAGAATCAAACAACTTACTCTCCAATAAACAATTTGGTTTCAGAAAAAAATTGTCCCTGCAATTTTCAACTTCTACACTGCAAAAACATATGAACTATACTTCTTCACCAGGATAAAGCAATAGATATAATTTACATTGACTTCTACAAAGCATTTGACTCAGTGGTTCATGACAAACTACTATCAAAATTAAATTCTTACAGCATTTCCGGATCCCTTCACAAGTGGATTCCTATCTTCTTGTCAAACAGGCAACAAACAGTAAGAACAGGAAACGCCCTATCAAACCCTGCACCAGTTATCAGCAGTATCCCCCAAGGAAGCGTTCTAGGACCCACACTCTTTACACTCTATATAAATGACCTTTGTGATCACCTTATTAGCAACTGCGTCCTCTTCAATGATGATGTAAAACTATTCAACACCACCGTCAATGCTACTGTCCTTCAAAAAGACCTTCATTATGTGTCTGAATGGTCTAACAGTTGGCAACTCCAAATCTCTACCAACAAATGCTCTGTCCTGCACATTGGCAAAAAGAAATCTATATACCAAATAAAAGCTAGGCATATATGACCTTGTTGATAATCCTCACTTTGTCAAGGACCTTGGAGTTCTCATATCAAATGACCTAAGCACCAAAGCTCACTGCAGCAGTATTGCCAAAAAGACCTTAAGAGTTGTAAATTTAATTTTACGAAGCTTCTCCTCTGGTAACACTAATTTGCAAACTAGGTCATTCAAAACCTTTGCTAGACCAATACTTGAATTCAGCTCTGTTGTCTGGAATCCGCACTGTATATCAAACATAAATACAACTGAGTGAGTCCAGAAGTATTTTACCAGAAGAGTACTACATTCCTCTGTTTGCAACAGAATACCCTACAGCACCAGACTTGAGATTCTATGCTTAGACAATCTTGAATTACACTGACTAAGACTGGACTTAAGTATAGTACATAAAATCATATGTTACAACTTCTTACCAGTTAATGAATATTTCAGCTTTAACAACAACAACGCAAGAGCACACAACAGATATAAACTAAATGTAAACCACTCCAAACTCGATTGCAGGAAGTACGATTTCAGCAACAGAGTGGTCAATGTCTGGAACTTACTACCTGATTCTGTTGTCACCTGCTCAAACCCCCATTCCTTTACCCTCAAACTAACTTCTATTAACTTCGCCCCATTCCTAAGAGGTCTGTAAGGGATGTGCATAAGCACACAATCGTGCCTACCGTCCCTGTCCTATTGTCCCCAGTTATTAGTTCCTATTTCTTGTATTTAAACTTATGTTTGTTCTTGCTTCTGTTGTATAGTAAGCTTTTGACAAATAAAATAAATAAATAATAAAATAAATAAAATACCTAGACTCAGTCAAAAGATCCTGCTGGAAATCGACAAAGCCTACAGAATTCAAATTAGCTATGCAAGACAAAATAGATGACTGCAAGAAGTCCACGTTAGGTTTGCTAGGAAGAAAGTAAGGGACATAATATATAAGATAATGAGGGATGAACTGTTAGTATACAAAGATAAAGAGATACAAACTTTAAAACAGACAATCATGAGCATCTCCCAGGTCACCTGGAACCTGAATTCTGAGTTAGCGCTCCTGTCAGAGAACTAGTAGTGTGATCTGAAATTGGGAGAACATACGCTGTCTCCTTTTCATGGGTCAGATCAGACCCTGATTTCCTAGGGATTCTCTAATGCTATGACTCACCACAGGAATTGGACAAAATAGATTGGTCTGCTTCAACTGACTGATTGCTGAGAAGTTTCAAAGGGAGCTGGGGACTATTCCTATTGGTCTGCTGCATGGTCAATCAAGGTCTTGGCTGTTGCTTGGAACAAGGGGGCTGCTGAGGACTTGGATCGGATTGTACCCATCTCTCTCCTTTTCTCACGCTGCATGGTGTACAGAGAAATTGAGAGATCAAATTGTAGAAAAGCATCTAAACACTGCTTGTGTTCAATAAGGAATGAACTCAACGGAACACAGGTGAGAACCACCATTAAAGCCTATATTGTGCCTTTAAGACTGACAAATTTTTGATATTTCTCCATCTTTATTGCAGATGCAGAATCCATTTCTGGCTATTCTAATGAGTCATCATTATCATGCAAATATTTTCTTGTCAGGAATGTTAATGGATGTATGATCCCTTGGCTCTTTAAGTCATTGGTTTTTTTCTGTGTTTGTAGAATTCTGTTTATCATCATCATTTTATCTCAAAGTTTGCACAATTAAATACAACTTCGGTGGATTAAAACATCAAAATAACATAGTTGCACAAAGAAAGAAATCCAGATCAAATATAAATTCAGCAACATCAGTTCTACCACCTATATATTTTTGGGGCTGAGTTTCCCAGACAAGGATCAGCAAACTCTGACTGTTATAGGGGAAGACCACTTCTTAAAGATGCAGAAGAAGCTTTTTCATGCACTAATGGAAGGTTGACAAAAAGCATTTCCAATTCTATGATTGAGTGAGTTGCCTCCTTCAGGCTCAGATAGCAACATATCTGCTGTTTGTTTGTTTATTATTAGACTTAAAGTGGCATACATAAGCAGTCAGTTTGCTCAATAATAGCTCAGTGAAAAGAGGTTTTGTTCTCACTCTTTCTGCCCAAACTTCTTCATATAATTTTTAAGAGCTTCCTTTGCAGAAGGAGACTTGAACTTGCAACAACTTGTACACTTATAAATCCTTCACAATGCAGTGTTGCATTGTACATAATACTCCAATACATTAGTACTCTTCATCAGGTATGTTTCATTTATTCCCATCCTGCATTAGATTAGGAATTGTCTCTATTCCTTTTTTCCTGTCCCTTAGAAGAATTGGTAATATTTCCTCTCAGAGACAATGCTTTCATGGTCTCCTATAGGTAGTTCTTATGTTCTTATGAAGTTAGTTTTCTGATCTAATCTACCTCTTGGGCAAAAGATTGTTCCCTCGGAATGGCAAAATCTCAAGAGTTATTCAGCCTAAATTACTTTCTTCCAGTGAGGAAAATCAAAGTAACATCAGACAATAAGATTAACATGGTAAATAGACACACACACTCACAAATTAGAATCAATAGAGTAGTAAAAGCATTTTTATTATTTGAATTATTAAACATTTAGTGAGAATTAAGCATGTTTAATATTATTTTCTGGCCAAAATGATATTAAGGATTTTTCCTTTCTTAAACTGAATGTCTTTAAAGCCAGCAGTTTGGAAGAGCATTCGAGGTTGTGATTCTTTCCGTGATCTTCCTTCACATATAACCAACATTATCATGCAGTACAAATGAGCAGGAAGCGACCCAGATATTTTGTCATCAATAACTGGATCCACTGCCAAGATTCCACCACCTGTTGCAAAGTAATTTATAAAATCAGTAATAGGTTGCCTACAAAAGATATGATGTTCTTCATCTCATTTTCATTTTTATAGCTGTGACCTTTCTCCCAACATTTCCCCCCCTCTTCTAAAAAGATTATTGTGGGTTCTTTTTCCCTAGGTTAAGTCCATGCTCCATTTTAGTCTCCTGAGAGTCCTAAAAGATATATAAAATATTATGTCAACCCTGGATCTTTCATTATAGACTAATATATTAACATATGTTAATATATAACATAACATATGCCACTTTAGCCTATTTACCACAGGACTGCTTCCCACACTCTGCCGATGTTTTATGACTGAAGTACCAGGAAAGTTCTAAGAAATCTTTCCACAGGTGGCTTTCATTTAAATTCAGTAAGTGACATTTATTCTGTCTTGGGGGGGGGGGGGAGAGTAAGAAAGAAGTAGGTTTCATAACATAGCTTTCATAGGCACCTATGGAAGGAATTGGATTCCATAGTATAGTAATGCTTCTATGTTGGTTAGGGAACACACAAAAAACTGCTGTGGCCCAGGAGGCCTCAGTCTGCTTCCCTGCCTTCTTCTTACCGGACTTAGAAGTTCCAGGCCTTCTCCTTGCACCATCATCTTCTGGTCTACTATATTTAACTTTTCGTGTAGCTGCTGACAACTATGTCAAGCCAATGTGAGCCATAGCCAGACAGCTTGCAAACATAATGTTCTGAAGAATAGAAAGGCTAGCAGATGGAGTAGAGGGGAACTCATGTGTGGACTCGAAAAAGGAAGCTGGGCTACTGAAAATAGCAATAGCAATATACTGATTCATATAGTGCATTACAGCCCTCTCTAAACAGTTTACAGATTCAGCATATTTCCCCCAACAATCTGGGTCCTCATTTTACCCACCTCGGAAGGATGGAAGGCTGAGTCAACCTTGAGCCTAGTGAGTTTTGAACTGCCAAATTGCAGTCAGCAGAAGTAGCCTGCAATACTGCACTCTAACCACTGCGCCAGCAAAATCTGAGCTTCCTTTCTCTGGCCCAGCACAGCGGTTCCCTTCTGCACATGGAAGGCAGGGAAAGCCCTCCATGGATCAGGGAAAGAAAGCTCTGTCAGTCTCCAAGAAAGATATGTAGTGATTCTTCCAAACATAGGTCTTTATTGTTCTACATGTACAGACAGAATCTTGTCAAACTGAAGCAAACTTCAGGAAGAGTTAAGTCTTGGGGCTATTAGGGAAGAGTTGGCTTCATCCTCTTTCTCTTGCACAAACTATCCAAACTCAGTTGTCTTTAATTTCTCTGGATGTGTCCCCTCCTTCTGGGAGTCTGCCCAACTACATTCCATCATATATCAGACCTTTGAGATCCAAGCTTTCTTTCTGCAGCCTAGTACAAAAATTCAATGCATGGAAAGAAACTGCCTGTTCTCTTTTGGCATGCAGTTTTTCAGTCCCCCCACTTAACAAGGCACACAACTGCTTAACAGTCTCAAAGAAAGACCCAGTGGTCACATATGCTTTCAGATAGTCCTTGATTTATAACCCAATTGGACCCCAAATTCCTGATGTTAAGCAAGATAGTTGTTAAATGAGTTTTGTTCCATTTTACAATTTTTCTTGCCATAGTTGTTAAATGAATCATTGCAGTTGTTAAGTTAGTAACACAGTTATAAAGTGAACCTGGCTTCCCTATTAATTTTGCTTGTCAGCAGGTTGCAAAAGGTAATCACATGACCCCAGAACATCAGAATCATCATAAATAGGAACCCGTTGCCGAGCATCTGAATTTTGTTCACATGCCCATCTATTCGAACAGTCACTAAAAGAATAGATATAAGTCAAGGACTACCTGTATCTCTTAATGACTGCAAAGACCTATAACCAACCTTCTGACCCCTTTTAGAATGGAATGGAATGGAATGGAATGGAATGGAATAGAATAGAATAGAATAGAATAGAATAGAATAGAATAGAATAGAATAGAATAGAATAGAATAGAATAGAATTCTTTATTGGCCAAGTGTGATTGGACATAAATTCATAAAAAATCTATGGATTGCTCTGGTTGATTGGTTTGTCTTCCCATTGACAAATGGCAATTTTTCTCTTTCTAACAATGCCTACCTGGCTTACAGGCTGTAAATACTTTTGTTAGCAGCTGGATACACTTTTCGTCACTCGGTTAAACAAGACTCTTGATAAGATATAAAGATCTGCTTCGGGAATTGGATCTTTAAAAAAATCTCCTGTAATAAGAATAAATCTCTTAATAAGATAGGTAATTCTACGAACTCTACAATGATGCTGGCTTTTTTTCAACTACTGCTTTAAAATGGCAGAGATGTTGATTCAAAGCACATATTACTTGATGGAAAGAGATCTGGGATTCATCTGAAAATGCATTATATTTTTTTGATATTTCCATAACTCCAGGAAGATCGAAAAGTTTCACGGTACAATTTGGGTACACTGAAACCAATTCCTTAGCTAAGCCACCACTACTTCCTTGGGAAAAAAAACAACACAATGCAAAAAAGGAACTTTGTGAGACAGATATCCTCCATATCAATATTTTTAACAAGTTATTAGAACATTTGTTATGATTTTTAGCTTACCTCATTATTTTATTGTTCATATAGCTGTGCTAAACAAATGTGTAATATTGTCATTTAAAGAAGTGTATGTATGTTTGTTTGTTTATTTATATGTCAAACTTATTAAATGTACATCTCCCTCACTGAGGGGCTCTGGGCAGTGTACAATTTAATCAATAAACAAAGCATTTTGCAACCCTGTAATCCCTTTTATCAGGATGGAATCAGGGCAACTAATTGAAGCTGAGCATTTACTGGTTGGTGCCCTTCCTAACGCCTACACAGAGTTTGCAGCAGATATTTTCTCTTTGCATTCTGATAGAGAAACATATGTCACTGCCTAAGATTGAACTTTCAACCTTCTGAGTGGAAGCAAGTGTCTTCATCTCCAGGCCAGCATGTCACTTAATATAATAAAGCATTAAAAATGAATTTAATTTAAGATAAAAAATGTAAAACATTATAAAAGTGCAAGAGATGGGAGGCGTAAAGAGAAAACAGGTGTCAGAGGGAAAGGGGGTCTCTTGGATTCTCTCCTATGGATGTGTGGCCTCTAATGTCCCACACACATGCCTACACAGCCAGGTTTTGAAGATTGGAAGCTTTCCTCACCTCTAGGGGAAAGATGTCCCACAAAGGAGGAACAATGACAGAAATGTCATCTTCCTTGATCCTGCCAATCAGAATTCTCTCATTGACTGATTCTGTAGCACACGTGCAGCACCCCGAAGGAGCGGTCCTTCTCCCCAAGCCTGGGTGCGATTGGCAGCTTGCCAGTTTGGATGCAGATAAAAGTCCCCAAGCTTGGAAATGAGAGCAGGGTATGTATGTGCATACAAGATGACAGAGAGGTCCTTCTCCCCAAGGCCACAGTGCAATTGGCAGCTTGCCAGCTTAGATGCTGATACAAGTCCCCAAGCATGGAATGGGGTGTGTCAGTGTCTCTGTGTTGTGGCCTGTCCGCCGCCGGCCCCTCCAGAAGCCAAATCAGAGGAGGAGGAGGAGGAGCTGTGGGAGTCAGAAAGTCAGCATCAAGAGAGCTCCGAGGGGGAAAAGGGAATGGAAGTGGCGGAGAGAGATATAGAGATAGAGCCTGGGCCATCCATCAGCCCTCAGATGGAGAGTCAACAGCCCCCAGGCCTGGAAGTGGCTGATGAGAAAGAGGAGGAATAGCTGGATCCAGTGCCTGATGCACAGGTGCAAAGAAGGCAGAGGAGAGGAGAGCAATGGTTTCTGTGTCAGTATGTCAGAGTGTCTGTGTTTGCCTCACGCAGGCCAGGCCAGCTTTGGAAACCAGAGGAGAATGCCCAGTCTCATGGCAAGTTGTACCCTTGGCAAATTACCCAGGACAACTTGTCCCATGGCCAGGTGGCAATGGCTAGTTGTTCCATTCCAGCCTGGCTAGTTGTTCCATTCCAGCCCCACCCTTGCAGGGTAGGGTGGGTTTTTGTTTTTGTTTTTTGCAAGACTTCAGTACAGGTTTGTGATTTCTTCCTTCATAGGGTTGAGAAAAAATGACTGACCTAAGGTCACCGATCTGGGTTTTTGTCTGGAGCTGGATTACAACATCTGGTGTCCCAGTTTCGAGACTGAATGCCGTAACCTGGGGGTGTCAAACTCAAGGCCTGGGGGCCACATGCAGCCTGCAATGTGGTTGGATCTGACCTATGGGGCCATCCTGGAAAATGTAAGGGGTCAGTCCCATTGCTTTGGCCCAGTTTATTCAATGCAAAGAGGAAATATTGAGCCAGCATGGCTTCAGCCCTGTCTACCAATGTAAAGAGGAAACATGCCAGCAGTTTGGGGAGTGGCATCAAGCTGGTCATGCCCGCCCAGTCGGCCATGCCTGCCCAGCCCCCTGAGGTCAACCACAGCCCTGATGCGGCCCTCAATGAAATTGAGTTTGGCATCCCTGCCTTAACCACTACACCACCTGGCTTTATCTTAATTCAATGCATCATGACAGTATCATCCCAGGCGAGGGAGAGAAAATGAAGAAAAAGAGTGTTTTCATCTTCAGAAATGCTCCCCCCTCTTTCCAAACAGTCTCAGGATTGGTACTTATTGTGAGACATCCAATAATTCCGATAAGCTAAACCATATAAAATTAGGTATTTAAAAGTAAGGTTCAAAACTCTAGAATAAAAGGATCATAGAGTAGGATTCTACAACTCTACTTTTGCAATCAGGGAATTAATTGATCAATCAATCAGAATAGAGCTGGAAGGGATCTTTGAGATCTTCTAATCCAACCTTCTGTTCAAGCAGGAGACCCATCAAAAACTTTCAGTGATGAAGCACCCACAACCTCTGGAGGCAAACTGTCCCATTGGTTACAAGGTCTTGACAGAGCTGGAGATGTCTTTCAATCCAATTTTACCAGGATATCACATAGTATCATGCTAGTAAGGGGCATGATGAAGATCTTCAGATACTTACCACCCAGATCATAAATGAGCTGAAATTCAGAAAGATCAAAGGCAGAGACCACGTCTTTTCCATGCAGACTCCAGCCCTCATTCATGAAATTGAGAAAGCTTTCAATACCTTCCTTTGAACTAGAATTGAAATTTGCATTGGCAGATGATTAACAACTACATGAAATACAATATGATTAACATCTGATCATACGTCTAAAATTATATTTTTCATTATGTAGCCATGGTTTCTGCAAGTTTTTGTGTTAATTATCTGGTTTTGAAGAACAGATTATTTAATATTTGTCTTGACATTTGATGGCATTAGTAATCCATATGACTTAGATGAATTATTCTCATTTCCATCCAATTTGTACCCTGAGCAATTCCTGGGCAGAATTGTTGAATACTGTGTTCCAATATTTGCCTTAGGATCAGCTGTCATGGAAGGACCTCAGAAGTAGCCAACATTCTTGTGGGCTGGCATTTGAGCAACAGAAAATACATGACAAGGATTTGGAAGAATCTCTGGATAATGAATGAAAGCACCTTTGTTCTTAAACTGGATCATACTGCACATTCTAGCAATTGATCTGTAGATGAATTAGCTCTACTTGTAGATTCCAGTTTTCCCTTTTGAAAATTAATTCTCACTCAATGAGACAGGTTGTAAAAATATCCCAATGCCAGGAAAGAGAGACTGAAGACTGGAAAAAAATAACATCATAAGACAGAAAGGACATGTGAAAGTATGTATATTGTCATGCCCCAGCATATAACTTTTATATACTGCTGTTGCTCTCCAGCCCAACTACAAATATGCCCAACATGCAATCTTTATATACATCTGCTTTATTGTAAAAATAGGTGGTTTAATTGCAGGTCGAGCTGCACACAGACTAACATGTAGCAACGACAGAACAGTGAAACAGCAGCTACCCAGCAAGTGGGATACAGGATAATGACTATACAGAGACCTGCTACTCTGCCAACTCAGCTACCTGCATACAGCCATATATCAGCCTCTAGCCAGTCAAATACCTCCAGAAGACACCATGTCACAGAGCTGGGCGTCTCTAATTCTTCCAGTCATTGACCAGTAATGCACTTACCATTGCCAGTGCAAAGACTGAAGCAGCAAAAGCACGAGCAGACTTTGCTGAACAAGAAATGGAAATGAAAAAAGAGAGAGCATGGTTAGAAGCTGAAAGAATCCAGCAAGAGGCATCCCAGGAGATGCAGAAAGCATGGTTAGAGACTGAAAGAATGCAGCAAGAAACATCCCTGGAAATGCAGAAAGCCCTATTAAAAGCCAGTTTAGAGCGGAATGCTATAGAGAAAGAAGTAGCAGCTGCCATAACCAAAGCCCTAAAAAGAGCTGTATATTCTGATGATGAATACAGTAAACACAGCAATGTGCTTGAGCCAGAAGCTGAACCCCAAGATGCCCTGCAACGCACTTCAGAGTACGTCTATCAGCACTCCAGGCCAAGCAACAATGCTCCCCTTGATGGAAAAGACAACTTACAAGAGACAAGCCAAAGGTGGTACTCAGTTCCACTACAGGCTAATAGACCCCCTACACCCAAGGTACTTGAATCTGCAAATTATCCTAAGGATCAACCTTCACGCCAGAGCAACATAGAAAGGACCAGCTGAAACCAGAGACTCCTAAAAGGTATGACTACACAACACCTTTTCACCAGAGCAATGCACAATCCACCATAGACCTTGCCAAGTTCCTTGCATGACGTGAGCTAGTCACACAAGGACTTGAAAAGTTTAATGATCGTCCTGAAAGCTATAGAGCCTGGTGATCTTCCTTCCAAAATGCCATCAAAAGCTGAGATTTGTCATGCAGTGATGAGATAGATTTAATAATTAAATGGCTTGGAATTGAATCTGTTGAGCATGCAAAATGAATCAGGACAATAAACATAAACTACCCTGAAACAGCCCTTCAAACAATCTGGGACAGACTTGATGAGTGCTATGGCTCAGCAGAAGTAGTGGAAAATGTCTTGTTGAAAAGACTTCATAGCCTTCCCAAAATACCTAATACAGCCTATAAGAAACTTAGGGAACTTACTAATGGAACTTCAAGTAGCCAAGTCAGAAGGAACCTTGCAAGGACTTGCATTCCTTGATACAGCCAGAGCAGTGGTGGGATTCAAATTTTTTTACAACCAGTTCTGTGGGCATGGCTTGGTGGGCGTGGCAGGGGAAGGATTCTGTAAAATCTTCAGTCAGAGGTGGGATTTGCTGGTTTTCCGAGCTACTCAAAATTTCTGCTACCAGTTCTCCAGCACTGGTCAGAATCTGCTGAATACCCACCTCTGAGCCAGAGGTGTCAACCGCATTGTACAAAAGTTACCCTGTAACTTACAAGAGCAGTGGATCACACTTGGCTCTGAATACAAAAGAGAGTACAATGTTCCATTTCCCTCCTTCTCTGTTTTTGTGGAGTTCGTGTGTCAACAAGCTAAAACAATAAATGATCCTAGCTTTGATTTCACATTGTTATGTGCTGCTCCTTCAGAGCATAACCCTTGTAAGTCTTCAGTAGCAGTCCACAAAAGTAATGTGACTCATCCAGATTCCCTTCACAGATCTGCCAGCTCCTCTCACATAGAAACTGGAATCAGAGATCCTGATAAGCAGTGTCCTCTACACCAGAAGCTACATCCTCTCCTAAAATGTAGAACCTTCAGGGACAAGTCCATAGAAGACTGCAAAACTTTCCTGAAAGCAAACAACATTTGCTACAAACGCTGCTCATTAGTCCCTCACTTTGCCAACAACTATAAGGTCAGTGTATAATGCATAGAATGTGGCAGCACAGGCCACAACACAGCTTTGCACCAGAGCCAACACCATGGACTTTACAACACACTTACAGTGTCAGTGAGCATGGCAGGGAGGAACCACTGCTACAACCACAACAGAAATCAATGCAAAATGCACAAAGGTCTGCAAAGGGACTGAAGGCAGCAAGTCCTGCTCCAAAATCTGTTTAGTCAGAATCTACCCAGCAGGACAAAGGGACAAAAAGCCATCAATGCTATTCTAGACAAGCAAAGTAACAGGTCTTTGGTCAACTCAGCCTTCTTTGATGCCTTTGGCATGAAAGATCCCAGCATTCCATATTCCTTAAAAACATGTGCAGGAATTGTGGAAACAGCAGGGAGAAGAGCATTTGATTACTAAGTTGAGTCAGTAGATGGGAAAACATGCATGACTTTACAAACTCTTATTGAATGAAGCCAGATTCCTGATCAAAAATCAGAAATACCTATACCAGATGCAGCAATTCATCACCTATATTTGAACTGAATAGTTCATCTGCTACCAGAGTTCAATCCTCAGGTTCAGATAGTCTTGCTCCTAGGGAGAGATATTTTACAAGTCCACAAAGTGAGAGCTCAGATCAATGGTCCCCACAATGCTCCATACACTCAGAAATTAGACCTGGGTGGGTCATTATAGGAGGCGTCTGTTTAGGAGGCATGCATAAACCAACCTCTGTTAGCAGCATGCTGACAAACACATTAGAGAATGGACATGCTTCCATTTTTCAGCCAAGCCACAACCAATTCCTCTTAAAGAAATCATCACACATTACCCATCTGCCTTGACCCTTCATAAGCTCCTTTAGTGACAACCTCACATGTGACACTGAGCAAGATCCTTCAAGGTACACAGTCTTCCAAAAAATGGAAGATGACAACAGATGGCAACATCTACTGAGGACAAACTCCCTTTAGAAAAGACAGAGTAGGAATTATTCAAAGAAGATAGTGACAACCGGGTCACCCCTCTTCCCTTCAGAGACATTGACATTGTCCCCAAAAAGACAATGCCTACCTAACAATAAAGGATGAGTTGTAGCCTGCTCCTTGCCATAGTCTCCATAGTTCATCTATGCCATTCATACCTCAGAACCTGAGGACAATACCATAGCTCAAATGGCACCACAACCTACAGCAACACCACAAACAGCAAGCTTCAAAAAACAATTGAACCAGTCTTCTGCAATATCTCCCACAGTATCTGTTCAACAGAATGGTGCTGGATATATATCAGACGACCTCAGCAGTTCTAAGGGAAAAGCTAGCAATGGGATGTTACATTCCAGACTTAGATCACTGTCAAGTTCCCAGAAGCCTCATTGGCAACTGCAGTGGCACCACCACATCGGTGACCATACTAGCAAAAAAGCAATGGCAGCTCATCTAATGCGACTATCTCAGAATTCAAATAGTGGTATCGGTTGATACCAGGCGGGGAGTGTCATGCCCAGCATGTAACTTTTATAAATTGTTATTGCTTTCTAGCCCCAGCTAATGCCCAGAGGGACAAATATGTCCCAAACATACAATCTTTTTATACTGCTGTTGCTCTCTAGCCCCATTTAGTGGCTAGAGAGACAAATATCATTTCTATTGTTTGAAGCTGACCCACCAGCCTGCACTCTCAAAACATGTGCACGCTGGGAAACCAGACTCTATTCCCTTTAGCATTTGGAGCAGGCAGAAACACAAAGAATCCATCTTAATCTGAGGCACATGGTCATCCAAGGACAAACTCACATCCCACACACAGAGCATCACTGGTGAGATGTAAATTACTTGTACTTGTTTTGGTGTTGGGATTCAAAAAAAATTACTACCAGTGCTGTGGGCATGGCAGGGGAAGGATACTGTAAAATCTCCAGTCAGAGGTGGTATTTGCTGGTTCTCTGAACCACTCAAAATTTCCACTGCCAGAAAATCTCCAGAACTGGTCAGAACCTGCTGGATACCACCTCTGTTGTATTTATAGATTATTATGATCAGCAGTAACTCAATACTGCCTATCTTGTATTTCATTCTCATTGCATATATTCCTATTTTCTCCAATTTCACCATATCCTGTTCTTTGAATAAAGCATCCAGATCTACATATATAGTCTGTTTTATTGGAGCATAGGTGGGTTTAGCTATATGGCAAACTGCACGCAGAATAACCTATACTAAGGGCATTACATATATTATTCATGCTTTTATAAGATCCAAACATAGCTATCTCTCATACTGTTCCTTTTTAGGGCAATCAGCTTTATGCAAAGGCTGGGTAATAATGAATAGATAAGCTGGGAAGTAGAAGATAACAAGAAAAAAAAACACAAACCAAGATTATGAAAACAATATTCAGCACATCTCTCTATACCTTCTTATCCTTGCAAACGTGGTGATAAATTGGCTGATTGACTGGTTTGCAACCTAGGCTCCAAATTTGTGATTTTGGGGTGGATAGAATAGTGTGAAGATCATTAGAATAAAACTATGCTTTGGTTCTCTTTTTGGCAGATTGCTCATAATCAATGTTGGTGGGTAGTGCTGCTAGTCTAGGCTTGTTTAGTAAAAAAAAAAAAAAATCCATGAAAATATTTGCAGAGTTGCAAATTGA
>BLBF01016813.1:0-11791 GCA_015471245.1 Laticauda colubrina
CCACAAATAGGAAAAGCCAGAAGGGTCATGTTTATTACTGAGGCAATAATAAAAACCCTTAGAAGATTATCGCAACTCATGGGTTGCTGGATATAATAGCATCTGACAATGGGCCACAATTTACAACCACTCAGTTTGAAAGTTTCTTAGCAAAAAATGGAATAAGACATACTTTATCAGCACCACCTCAGCTGTTGATTAATGGCCAAGTGGAACAAATGGTATGATCCATGAAAGAGACACTAAACAGACTAGGGCCAGGAGACACACAAGCTAAAATAGACAAATTGTTTAGCATACAGCATATAACACCTACCACAATGAACAATACAAGCCTGGCCAAATTGTTGATGGGCAGGAAACTTAGACAGGTTACACCCCTACTACAATTCAGATACCTCTGTAAATTCATCCAGCAGCTGCTGGATATTCTAGCGAGGTGACAATATCTATGCTAAAAACCTCACAGGGGACCCCCTATGGATACCCGCAAGGGTATCACAGGTTACAGGGCCCTGATCTTATAGGGTAGAAACTTCAGATGGGCATAGCTGAAGGAGACACATAGACCAGCTCAGGGCACAACAAATGAAGGGAGATAGGAAACAAATAAAATAGAGATAAGAATACCACAAACAAACAGAGGGGAAAGGGGAGACCTTTCCCAAAACACCAACAGAGAAGGAGAGGAAGACCCTTTCCAGCAGCAACAACAAACATAGCAGGCCCTGATGACTAATGAGGAACAACCTCAACAATTAACATAAGCCTCGGTCGAGGAATGCGAGCACAGACCTGAAGTCCAGCAATGGGGCAGCAGAGCAGAAGAACGTCAAGGAACAAGGGCGGCCTCTAGCGGGAGGAAAATGGCGGCTGTAGTCAGAAGGTTCCAGGAAGTTCCAGTGAGGAAGGCAGGAGAGACGATAGATCCAACTGAACATTTGAAAACCAACCACACAATGAGCTGTGCAGGTCCAGTCGCACCCACTGAAGCCCCTCCTATTTGTGTGACTATATAAAATAGGGGGGACGGGATTGGTTGGGACTGGATCAGTAGAGAGGGGTGTTAGATATTAGCATACTTACCTCCCATTGGTTGAATTGCTAGAGTGGGAAAAAAACCAAACAGCCTCCACCAGTCAGAGCCACGGCTAGCTCAGCTATATAAAGAGCTGCTGTGGCTGCAGGTCGCACTTTTTTCCCTGTAGAGAATAAAATAGGGTTGAATGAGTTGGAGCCTCTTGTCGTCTGTACCCAAGATTTAACACCCATCACAGGCCTTGACTCATAGAGAACAGAGGCCTAAAGTACTGTAGTGCAAGATCACATGAGATTAGTAGTGTGAGATCTCACCTACAGTACTACAGTACTGTAGGCCTATGCTCTCTACAAACCAAGGCATGCAGGAGATCCAGGGAAAACCGCTTTGCAAATGAAGAGGCCTTCCCTCTGGTTTTAAAGCCCTTTTCAGTAGATCTCGTGCAGGCCTTTGTTTAGAGAAAAAAGAGGCTTAAACTACTAGCGCAAGATCACACAAGATCAGTAGCTCAAGATCTCACATGATCTCGCACGACTTTAAACCTCTGTTTTCTGCAAATGCACCAAAGCAGGCAAAGACTTTGTGACGATTGTGAAATTGTGGTCTTTGTCAAATAGGATTGCAAGGAGGGACTTGCGCTTTAGGATAAAGGAATAAAAGTTGCTGGAATCTATTCAGAATCTAGTCTGCTTTGTCAGCCACCTGCTCTTGCAAGAACATATTTTACAATAAACTGCTTGCTGCTTCACCAACTGACTCTGTCCAATTTCTGATTAATGAGTGTGTTTCTCACACATGGAATATCAAACAGCATTTCATAGAGATTGTATCCAGCTGACCTGGAGATGGAGCTCCTAAAAGCTTGGCAAAAAGTCTGCCCGTGCATGTGGGTGTTTGAGACAAGGGTTATTCCCAATTGTGGAGTTAAAGATCCACAAGCTTCCTGGTGGAGGTTTTCACAAGGTCCTTTAAAGCTTCAGTTTTTAATTCTTGAACAGCATGCTTTTGTTGCCATACTTCTTCCCTTCTAAACTGTCCTTTAATTACACCATTTGGCTCTTTTGCAGCTGATAATCAGCCTGTAAAACATGTGGTTATTTTTCAGTTGCTCCAAGTCTCCTTTTAAAGAAGCATTCTCTGATCACAACTGCTTTAAGCCCATGTCACACTGAACCAACGGATGCAAAGAGGATGTAAAACGGACAAAAAACCTTGCCATCCGTTCGAAAACGCGATGTACTCACTGCCTCCGTTTGGCTTCCTCTCTATCCATCCAGCATCTGTTTATGGACGTTTCATCCGCTCCAAAAGTTTTGAGCTGCCCAAAACTTTTGCGTGGAAAATATATCCAGTTCGTCCATTCTGCATCCGCTACGCATCCGCTAGGCATCCATTACGCATCCATTACACATCCGCTATATCCGCTAGGCATCCGCTAGGCATCCGCGCAACTCGCATCTGCCCGGACACAGGGAGGAAGTGGAACGGATGCAGAACGGATGCAGAGCGGATGCCTAGCAGATGCAGAATGGAAACAAAGTGTTTAAAACAGAAAAAACATTTGCAGAGGGGACCTATCTCGGATATTAAGGATGTCTAGAGAATGTCTACAGGATGCCTAGAGGATGCCTAGCGGAAAACCTATACTGCCTATAAAAGGGGGAGCAACTCGCCTGCATCTCACTTTCAGAACAGCAGCCCAGCGGTGCAGACCTCTGCAGCCTTCATCTGGCTCTTCCTCTTCCACAGCATCCAGTCATGTCCACCGTGGATTGTAACAAAGTCCTTTCGGCAGCCACCATCGTTCTGCAACAGTGCAAAGCCATCTGCAGGCTCTGTGAACTCTACTGCGAGAAGAAAAGGAGCCACCCAAAAAGAGTCTGGATCCGAAGATGGTTCGCCAGAAGAGCAGAGGACGGACTGTACAACAAGCTGATGGTGGAGCTCAGGAACGAAGACACTCGGGCGTTCCAGAACTTCATGAGGATGCCTCCAGCCATGTTTGACGAAGTTGTGCAGCGGCTGACACCCAGGTTGACCAAGGCAAACACCAGCTTCCGGCCCAGCCTGGAACCTGGGCTCAAGGTGGCACTCACTCTGCGCCAGTTGGCCTCAGGGACCACATACACGAGCATGCAGTACGTCTGGAGGGTGCCATCCAACACCATCAGCATTGTGGTCAGAGAAGTGGTGCAGGCCATCATCGAAGAATACAAGGAGGAGCTCCCTCAGTGCCCCTCCACTGAAGAAGGATGGAAGAAAGTTGCAGAGCAGTGGTATCAGAAGTGGAACTTACCACACACCGTTGGAGCCATAGATGGCAAGCACGTGGCCTGCAAATCGCTAGACAAGTCGGGATCCACTTATTTCAACTACAAGGACTTCTTCAGCATCATCCTCTTCGCCATGGTCGATGCTGACTACAAGTTCATGTACATCGATGCTTCAGGCAACGGGTCAGCTTCAGATGCCCAGGTATACAACGCCAGTGACCTCAAGGAGGGGCTGGAACGCAACCTCATCGTGGGCTTCCCAGATCCAGACCCTCTGCCCAACGACACGCAAGATGTGCCCTACTTCATCGTGGGGGATGACGCCTTCTCCCTCACAACCTACCTCATGAAGCCCTACACTTCCAGACTCCTCACCCGTGAAGAGAGGATCTTCAACTACAGGCTGTCCAGGGCAATGCGGGTGGTGGAGAACGCCTTTGGCATCTTGGCCAACAGGTTCCAGGTACTTCTCACCACCATGCAGCATTGCCCAGAGACCGTAAGGAGGATCATGGAAGCTTGCTGCATCCTGCACAATCTCATGCGCACCCACTACCCAGTCTTGCAGAACAGGCTCGTGGACCTCCAGCAAGGCAATGGGGACATGGAGCCTGGGGAATGGAGGCAAGGGAGAAACCTGATCGATGCTGAGGATGTGCAAGGCCCCAACAGAGCCTCACCTAAAGTGAAGAAGCAGCGCAACCTCCTGAGACAATGGTGCAACTCCCCAGCTGGAGCAGTGGAGTGGCAAGACAGATGGTAGATGCCTAATGGATGCTTCCTTCAGCCTGTCTCATCACACGGATGAGATTGGGCCATGTATGTTTGGTTGGCCTACAATGAACAGGGCGTTTAATAAAGAGTTGTGTTTATGTTGACATGTGTGGATAATTATTACATTATTATTGATAATAATGGGCCATAGGTGTGGCACCTGGGAGGGTGGACCATATAGTCCCACTATGCTTGCATTGGAGGTTTATCTATCCCACTGCTATTCTAACCCATCCCACAGCTATTACCCATACCACAGGTATCCTAACCCATTCCAAAGCTATCCTTACCCATCCCACAAGCATGCAAAGGCTTAAACCATTTCTAAAAGTTTCCACCAAGACTTTATAAAAAAAAAGAAATGAAGCAAGTGTGTGAATCATAAATAGACTTTATTAACAACAAGCTATAAAACAAAAAAGAGTCTCTGGCACTCCTCTTGGTCACTCAGTCCCATGGGTGAAGGGTCCAGGTGCTTTGGAGGTGGCTGGTGCTGGAGTGCTTGTCATCAGCTCCTCCAGAAGCAGAAGCAGCACAAGCCCCAGCCCCAGAAGAGGGAGCCCGTGCTGCAGAAGCCCCAGCAGAACCAGAGTGAGGGCCAGGGGGCGGGATGGTAGCCCTGTCCCTCTTGCCAGGGCTGGCAGCAGATGGCTGAGGCTTGCTGTGCTTCCGCATGGTTGTGGGGTTTCTGGCTGGCAGGGAGGTTGGCAGGAACCAAGGCTGGCAGGAAGGCTGGCTGGCAGGCAGGCACCAAGGCTGGCAGGAAGCCTGGCAGGAAGCCTGGCAGGCAGGCAGGCACCAAGGCTGGCAGGAAGGCTGGCACCAAGGCAGGCACCAAGGCTGGCAGGGAGGCAGGCACCAAGGCTGGCAGGCAGACATGAACCAAGGCTGGCAGGAAGGCAGGCAGCAAGGCTGGCAGGCAGACTGGCTGGCAGCAAGGCTTGCAGGCAGGCTGGCAGCAAGGCTGGCAGGGAGGCTGGCAGCAAGGCTGGCAGGAATGCTGGTAGCAAGGCTGGCAGGCAGACATGCAGGCAGGGCAGGCAAGGCAGCCAATCCGTCCGGCAGCAGGTCTTTCCTCTGAATGGCGACCTGCTTCCGAGCTGCTTCGTTATATCCGTGGGGCTGACGCAATGCATCCTCCCTGCATGCGCAATTAACGCCAGGCATCTGCTAGGCTTCCGCTGTGCATCTGCTGTGCATCCGCTGTGCATCCGCTGTGCATCCGCTTCATCCGCTCAGCGTCCGTTCTGCATCTGCTCCCATCCGCTTCCATCCGCTAGGCTTCCGTTCCGCATCCGCTTTGCATCCGCCCTGCGTCCTCCCCGCGTCCATGTTATCCGCTCCGGTTATGCAAATTTTTGCCCCTTTTGAGAGTGGATAACAACGGATGGAACATTTTGCTCGTCCGCTGTGTCCTTTTTGCATCCGTTGGGCAGTGTGACATGGGCTTAAGGAGTTGATCCATTTGGATCAGCCTAACCTCCAATATTACTGCCAACATTCCAGATACATCTTTATGTTTCTTTCCTCCTCTTAATGTATACACCTTCCCAAATTCTATTGTAAAATCTGTCCCTGAATGCACTTGGAGCAGAGGAACTTCTGTGTGGGCTGGACAAAGGAAACTTTGATCCTGAATATCTGAGCTTCCCTTCTCTGCCACTGCACATTCATTCCTTTCCATGCATGGAGGATAGGAGAAGGCCTGCTATGGGCCAAAGAAATGAAATTCTGACAGTTTCAAAAACCTAAACCACAAGTAATAATTTTTCCAAGCAGAATTCTTCACTTTTGTACACCTATAGACAGAATCTTGCCAAAATGAAATGGTTGTATACTTTCAGAACTATTAGGAACAGTCTGTCTTCACCCTCTTTCTCTTACACAAACTATGTGAAATGTATTGTCCTCTTACATCTCTAGAATACATTCCCTCTGTCCTGTGAATGTGACCCACTATAGCCTACCTCATCCTTTCTCCTGCCTAGTGCAAAAGTTCCCTCCGTGCTGCCTGCCCTCTTTCAGCAGGCAGTTTCTCAATCTGTCTGAACTGAAAAACTATCTGCTTAATTACTTAATGACAAACTAGGAATAGTAATGACAACACTAGGAATAAGCAAACTTAATGACTCCTACAATTACTTAACAACCACAACTGGGAGAATGGCAGTGGTGGGATTCAAATAACTTACAACCACTTTGTCAGGGTCAGGTTGGCTGTCATGGGAGGCATGGCCCAACCTGACCCTGGGCATACCACACACACATACACACTGTTGTGTATAAGAATTAGAATACTCCAAATACCTTAATCTGATTGGCCGAGCAGGTCGCAATATGATTGGTTAATAAAGTACTGTTACAATTGGCCCACCTGACAGCGGGAAAGCTTAAAGAGCTGTTGTTCTGTATAAAATGGTATACTCCAAACTATACAATCAGATTGGCTAAAAGACTAAGCATTGGATTGGTTCATTAAGAACCAATCCAAAAGAGCCACTGAAAGGCGGCAAAGTTAAATAGCTGCCATTGACTACAAGCCGGCAGGCAAGCCTGTATAAAAAGGCTGCTGCGGCTTCAGCCAAACTGTTCCGTTACTGTTGCTAGCTTCAATAAAGATTTTGTTTGTTGGAAACAAATGGTCTACCTCATATTTTTCCAGATGGAACACTGGCAACGAAGGTGGGATAGTCCTAAATGCGAGACCAAGCATGCAGCAGAAAGAATTCCAGACTAAAGTAATGGCTGGGAATAACACGTCACCCGCACCCTTCAATCCCAACAAAGGAGTCATACATAGACCGTTCTTAGAGAGCAATGAAATGGAAGAGATCTCAGACCAGTGGAAGAGGACTGTATTCCTAACGCATTGTGGACCAACCGTATTTAAAATGGCCAAAGCCCAGAGACGTGAAACAAATGACCTGGTCTGAACTTCACCGAATGTTAAAGGCCCACTAGGCACCAGTAGTGTCAAATCACATCAAGCAGCATGAATTCTTCAAAAGGGATCAGAAGGAAGGTGAAACCATCGCTGACTTCATGGTAGCTCTCCGACAACTGGGGGGAGCTTGCAAATTCCTGAACTTAGATGAAGCCATGTGAGATCAAGTTGTCCTAGGTCTGAGAGACTTTAACTTACAAAGTAAACTACTAAATAAACCAATATCACAGTGGCTGAAGCGATCCCAGAAGCCACAGCAGCAGAAGCCGTGAAAAAGTCAGCGGCCACTATGAAGCAAATGAACTCAAATAATGATGCGATGATCCTATCCAGAGGAAAGAAGCAAGCTCCCACCACAACTCATCATGAAGAATTTGACAGTCCATCAGAAACGGAAGATGAGGATGATGAGGTCCATCGCCTGTACGCCAACAAAAAAAGGTGCGAAAAAAGAAATTGGCGGGAATGCGCTGGCTGAGGAGGAAACCAGCCCAAACAGACGCAGTAACTCCCCACTACCAGCTGAAGCAAAGCAAGCCGAAAAGAAATGGGCGCGCAACAAACGAACCGGCAACTGAGAAAAGACCCATCAAACTGTCACTATTGGAAGCACCCAGACGGAAAGTGGGAGAAAAGTCAAAATTGTTGTAAAAATTGAAGGAAGCCCCTGCGAGATGGAAGATGACTCAGGATCCTTCCTGTCAATGGTGTCTTGGAACACAATCAGACGGCTGGTTCCAAACATCAAATTAAAAGAACTCCAGAAACAAAAATTAACTCTAAAAGACTACCAAGGAAACCGAATCCCTGTGGTAGGTCTAGGACATTTCCGAGTCACATACAAGCAGCACGCTTAAGTCCTGCTTCTAACCATAGTCGACTGGGACCGCCCCAGCCTCCTGGGCATCGAATGGTTCACACCATTGGGCATCGAAATGACCAGGGTGAGCCGAGTAGCCACAACCGACTGGGAAGAGAGCCTGATACAAGAGTTCCAGGACGTCTTCGATGGTACCTTAGGCAGGAACCAGTGGACTCCAATTTCCTTTAGTTTAGACCCTCAGGTAGCACCTAGAAGATTAAAAGCCAGATGAGTCCCCTTTGCTTTAAAGGCCAAAATTGATGAACAGTTAAATAAATTAATTGAGCAAGGGATCATAGAACCAATTGACCATGCTAGATGGGAGACACCAATAGTAACGCCTGTTAAACCTGATGGGTCAGTACATATCTGCGGAGACTACAAGGCTACCCTGAACCATGCGTTGCAGCAAAGCACATACCCTGTGCCAATCGTGCAACATTTACTGCATTCGCTAGGGGGAGGAAAATTTTTTGCCAAGCTTGATTTAGCCCAGGAATATCAACAGCTTCCAATAGACCCAATAACAGCCGAGGCACAGACAATAGTAACTCACAGAGGGGCATTCAAATGTAACAGACTTCAATTTGGAGTGAGCATTGCCCCAGGCATTTTCCAAAGCCTTATGGAACACCTATTAAATGGGATTAAAAGGGTCGTGCCATATTTTGATGACGTCCTAATTTCGGCTAAAAACATGACCCAATTAGAGAAAAGACTGAAAGAAGTGCTAACAAAATTTAGAGAATCCGGCCTGAAAGTCAAAAAAGAAAAATGCTGTTTAATGACTGATCGTGTCGAATTTTGGGGGTATTTAATTGACGGTGAGGGTATACACCCTACAGAAAAAAAAAGTCAAGGTTATTAGAGACGCACCACAGCCAAAAAACAAAACGGAGTTACAAGCATTTTGGGGTCTAATAAACTTCTATAATGTATTCCTCCCTCACAAAGCAACAATAGCTGAACCGTTACATCGTTTATTGGATAAGAAAACTAGTTGAACTTGGGGGCATAGAAAACAAAAAGTATTCCAAGGAATAAAAAATCTGTTAACCTCAGACACTGTTCTTATTCAGTTTAGTAACACACTTCCATTGACGGTCACCTGTGACGCCTCACCATTTGGAGTCGGTGCCATCCTGAGCCACCAATTGCCGGACAGGAGAGAGGCACCTGTTGCCTTTTACTCGAAAACACTTTCTAAAGCAGAACGCAACTATAGTCAACTAGACAGAGAAGCCCCAGAGTTAAATGTTTTCACAAGTACCTCTATGGGAGAATATTTTCAATCGTAACTGACCATAAACCACTACTAGGATTTTGGCGGGAAACAAACCCACACTGAACATTTTATCTCCTCGAATGACTAGATGGTCAGAATTCCTAGCAGTGTACTCCTACACTTTGATACATCGACCCGGGAAACAGATCTCCCATGCAGACTCATTAAGTCGAACACTGCTGCCAATGATGGAGGAAGACCCGGCGCCAACAGTTACCACCCTGCAGATAGAAACCTGCCCCGAGCTACCAATATCTGCACATGATGTCGCCAGAGCAACCGCTAGAGACCCAGTGACTGCCTGCATTTTAAATTGGGTAGGTAAAGGTTGGCTGGAAAACCAAAAAACTGAAAACTTTAAACCTTTGCGGACCAAACAGACTGAACTGTCAACACAAAAGGGGTGTTTATTGTGGAGTGATCGGGTGGTAATTCCTTCCAAATTACAAACTAGAGTGTTGGGTATGCTTCATGAAGGCCACCCAGGCATCATGAAAATGAAAAGCCTGGCTAGGAGCTATGTATGGTGGTCTGGTTTAGACAGGGATATTGAATACTGGGTTGCCACATGCAATAAATGCCAGAAAACCAGGCCATCACCCCACAAGCTCCTATAAGGGACTGGGGGACCCCACGAGGCCCCTGGTCTTGGATCCATATTGACTTTGCAGGTCCGACCAGGGGGCATACATTCTTGATTGTTGTAGATGCATACTCGAATTGGTTAGAAGTTGCAGCAATGTCATCTACAACAACCGATGCCGTTATAAAAAAGCTAAACAAGCTATTCGCAACCCATGGGTTGCCGGACATCCTAGTGTCCGACAATGGGCCATAACTGACCGCTCTACAATTTGAACAATACCTAGCATCCTTCGGCATATGCCATGCACTAACCGCGCCAGCCCACCCGGCGACAAATGGTAGGGCTGAGAGAATGGTCAGGTTTACCAAGGAGGGTTTGGAGAAAATGGACCCAGGGGATGTCCGGGATAAAGTGGACCATTTACTCACCCTCCAACATATCATCCCCAGCACTGTAACTAACAAAAGCCAGGCGGAATTATTAATGGGGAGGAAACTTAGATCACAATGGGATAGGTTACATCCAAATTACACCTTTGAGAAACCCCCCGACTCCTCCAGCCATTTCCGCATGTTTGAAATCAGTGACCTAGTCTACGCAAAGAACTTTACCGGGGAGCCTCTATGGCTTCCAGACACAATCACACAAATAACAGTCCCCTGGTCCTACCATCTGACCGTAGACGATGGCAGGGAATGGAAGCAGCACATAGACCAGCTTCATTCCCAAAATGTTGAGCGAAATACGACCGCGCAACCTCCAACAATAAAAATCGACGCAAACAAAACCAAAGAGGGGGGGGATACAAGAAAATAATACTGAAGGAAAAAATGAACTGTTAAAAATAAACCCAGAACATCTAACCAATCAAAAAGAGCAAAAAGAACACTTACGGTTAGATGAAACTGGCAGAAATAATCCACAGGTAGAGGAACCCGTCCTGGAAGGGGCCAGCAAAGCCAGCTCGACCTGCCTGGGAAAACCAGGAGGGAGCGACAAAACCACCGGCCTGAGCAATTCAAGAGGTAGCAACCTTGCTGACTCACCCTTTCAAGCGGTTCCATGGAGAAGAGCCGGAGAGACAGCGATCCCGTCCGAACCGCTCGAAGTCTCCAGCAAGAATGAACCGCGCAAGTCAAGTAGAGTCAGAAGAAGCCCCATCTAACTGCGCGAGTACGTCACCCACGTAGGACTAAACTAAGGGGGGAGGAGTGTTCTGTATAAAATAGTATACTCCAAACTATACAATCTGATTGACTAAAAGACTAAGCATTGGATTGGTTCATTGGGAACCAATCCAAAAGAGCCGCTAAAAGGCAGCAAAGTTAAATAGTTGCCATTGGCTACAAGCCGGCAGGCAAGCCTGTATAAAAAGGCTGCCGCGGCTTCAGCCAAACTATTCCATTACTGTTGCTAGCTTCAATAAAGACTTTGTTTGTTGGAACCTGGTCTACCTTGCGTTTTTCCGGACAGAACAGCTGTCATTGGCCGCAAGCCACGAGCAGCTGCTATAAAAAGGGCTGCTGCGGCTCCGGCAATGTTCTGTACAAAATCACTGAATTAGTAAAATAAAAAGAGCTGTTTAATGGACACCGGTCTCGAGTACTTCTATTCTCAGGACAGAACACACACTATCAAAGTAGATCCTGGGTGAAGCTGGCACAAGTGGAGGAGGAGCAGGGAGAAGAAAGGGAAAGGGGTCTTCTCATTCCCTCACACCGCCTGCTCTATTGCCTGTTTCTCCATTGCAGCGCAGTGCACTGCTCAGGATCCACTTTGATAGCAGGGGGTGGGTAATTTAACAACCAATTCCCCAAAGTGGTACAAACTGGCTGAATCCCACAAGAGAGTGGAGATTGTAGCTGTTGAGCAAAGTGGTCATGAGATGTATCACTCAATGATTGCAACCACTTACAATCAAAATTCTGAACCATAATTCTTGTATATTGCCAAAGCTGGTTTTTTTTTATTTATTTATTTATTTATTTATTTATTTATTTATTTATTTATTTATTTATTTATTTATTT